>VYZW01044552.1:43295-59361 GCA_013401315.1 Balaeniceps rex | reverse complement strand
CAGGGCAAACTGGTGTCTCCAAACCACCCTCCCCCAAACAGAGAGGGGAACCCCCAAACCCTTTGGGAATATGGGTTCCCTTGCCCCCAAACTGACCCCCACAGGCAGGGCTAGGGGCCCCCCCAGACCAGTGTGTCCCTTGGATCGGCGCCCCTGGGCAGGCAGGTTTGAGGACCCTGAGCCTGGACACCCCAAAGCAGCATCCCTGCGGTGGGTGCTTCCTGGTACCCCCTTGGGGCAGGCTCCTGGGTACCCCACCCCTTCCCTGGGCTGGGGGCCTGCAGGTCACCTCCCCAGGGTGGACAGAACAGGCAGGAGGTGGGCATCACCCTTTGGGTAGGCAGAGTAGGTCGCCCCAGGCAGGGCACCCCTAAGTCCTCTGTTGGGTAGGGCTGCCTGAGCCACACCGGCAAGAGCCGTGCTGCCTGCTGGGCAGCAGCGGGGTGGTGTCTGCCTGCCAGCCTGCCTGGCTCTGGCAGGAGCCCCTGGACTGCCTGCGTGGGTGGGGATGGGCTTGGGAAGGGAGGAGGCCTGCGCATCTGAGGCGGCTGCTGGAAGCCCCCAGGTTCTCCCAATGCTCATTTTTTGTCTGTGTGAAATGGTTTTTAATGCTGTAATATACCTAGACAGACACAGGAAGAGATTGGCAGATGTCCCAAAAAGAGTGATACTACCTCCATTTTACTCACTGGGATCTGCTTATCCATGTCGCAGAGATTGTCCTGAACAGGAGCACCCGGCCCCATTGCTTTAGCAGAGCCTGGCGGGGTGTTGTGAGACCAGCCCGTCCGCTGAAGCCCAGAGGGGTGACATGGCTGGTTTTCTGCTGCTGCTTCCCTCTGAAGTTTGGTTCTCCATCTCTCTGAACATCACACTTTGTAAAACAGATGAGCTGCCTCCTGCAGCTTTTGTGGTCTTCTGGGCAGTAGTGGAGAGCGGTGGAGTGTGATGACCGTGTAATTGCTTGTTACCAATGTCTGTCAATGCGTCTCGCCATAGTGACGCTGTACGGTGTGTTCACCAACCACTACTCTGCAAATGGCCCATCTCGCTGTCTCCTGCTGGAGCTGCTGGACATCAGCGTGTCGGAGCTGCTGCTGCACTCCAGCAACCAGGGCTGCTCCATGTGGATGATCCAGCACTGCGCCCGAGACGTTCTTGAAGCCCTGGCATTCCTGCACCACAAAGGCTACGTGCATGCAGACCTCAAGCCACGCAACATCCTGTGGAGCGCAGAGGAGGAGTGCTTTAAGCTCATTGACTTTGGACTTAGCTTCAAAGAGGGGAATCAGGTTTGGAACGTGCTGCTCTCAAAGCAGTTGGCTCTGTGTTGAGTTGTGTTGGTCTGTGATACTTTTGGCTCATGAGTGGAGGACTCAACGTGACCTGATCAGAGTAGTAGCTGAGCTGGTGCTGAGGGTTTCCTGGAAAAGGCTAAAATGTTGTCTGGCCCCAGAACCAGAAGCTCATGTTCCCATTCTCCTTGCATGTCTCTGGTGTCTGTTGATGTCTTAGCCTTTGTGCTACACATGACCACGAATTCCAAAGTTAACGATGCATTGAAAAAAGTGGTGTCTCAGCTTCCTGAAAAGTTTGCTAGTTTTTATGTGGTCAGATGAATGGGAGCACCCAGATCTGTAGAATTTCCTTTTATCATACCTTATCATATGTAGCAGTAATCCAGGCTTCACCGTCAGCCTCCCCAGTCAATTCCGTTATCTCTGGCAGTGTCCTTGTGCTTGTCTTTACATTCATCCTGTCTCCAGCAACTTCCCTTTTTCAGTAAGTCTGGAAGTTTCTTTCCCATGTCATTGTGTTGACGAAAGCCTATATTCTGGCTGTGGGTAGGCAGTGTCCATTCTTTACTGACACAGACAGATCTCTGCCTGTTCTGCTCTGCTTTTCCCATTTGCTGGGCTTCAACTCCCTCTTCACGCTGTCACTTTTTTGTTTCGGTGATACTGGGTTTTGTAAGTTTGTTTTTGCCTTTTTTATTCTTTTATTTATGAGGAGAGAGCCTCAGGAGGTTCTGCTGTTGGCTTGTTAGAGCTTCCTTTCACCCCTCCCTCTCTTAGTAACAGCCTGTGAGGGGTATCAGTAAAGCTTTTTCATCAGGTAGTGTCTTAGCAAATTTGCCTTTAATCACTGGGTGATGGGCAGTAAGTCTAGTAAATGAGGTATGATTTTTCTGTGCAGACATTGTCCTGGCTTGTCCCTATTCCATGCACTCTACTCATTTAGAGGTTTTAAATTCTTACACTTTTTTTACTGGTTTATCTGATATTGACGGTACAACCCACTGATATGTGAATATCAGAGGATTGTGTGGGTGACCTGTCTCTGAATTCTTTGGTACAGGAGCTGTTTTTAATGTTTGTACTTCTTAACTCCTCCATGTTGTTCTTCAGTTCTCCCACATTCTTGGCCGAATGCTGGTTTGTGCTGCTAATCTGTTGCTGTCTATCAGCAAAAAACATTCTCCTGGTGTCCTGTGTCTAATGCAGATATTTTTTTTTAATTCAGGTCTGTGTTTGCTGCTTGCTCTGTGAGTTGCCTCGTAATAGTTGATCAGGTGTTTTATTTACTTCTGTGGTGCCTTCCAATCTGCTTACTTTGGACTGAATTTCCTTTGCCCGTTCCCAGAAATATGCTGGCTATACGGGTGAACCTTCTGACCCTGCTTTGAATGTGCACCAGGTGTCAGCTTCCCTGCACCACCCCTGCCTTGGGAAGCATCATACGTGCATGATTTCCTTATGTGAGTCAAGACTATACTAGTTTTATTTGTGATAGCTCTGCCGAGCTTATCCTTGCATAACTTTTACTGTCGTTACTGTTTAACAGAGAATGGCTGTACATAGAGCAAGGTCTCAGCCACTTACATCTCTCAAAATGCTTTAGATGGTAGAAGGGAAACTCCCATCTTGCAATTTTTGCTGGTGGCATTGACCACGGTGTTTTCTCTATCTCTAAATGTTGTTTGGTGGGGCTGCTAAACTGCTGCTTTTGCTATGCTAGAGGTTCTGCTCTTTGCTGATAGGAGGAGGGATGCTGACGAGCAGTTTGTGTATCAAATTTTTTTTTTAAAGTTCATAAACCACTTTTGAGCTCTGTTGCCTGAAAATATCTTTTGTAAACTTTGTTTTCAATCAGAAAACCAGATAATTTTGGTTTGAATGTATTCCCCTGGTAGGAATTCCCAGTCCTGTGCTTTATCCAAGAAGTAGGCTTGCATATTCTTCTGTCATTCCTTGAGTCGCATCAGTGTGTCTAGAACGAGCACTCCCATGTTAAAAAGACGCAGCATGCAGTTTGTCTTTGGACGCTTACAAGACTTGGCTAGACAAAGCCACAACTGACTGATCAGGTATTGGCTGTGAGCAGGAGGCTGGACTGGGGACCTTTAGAGCAGCCCCTCCAGCCAGCACATGTGTGATTCTATAATTTCCTGTTTCCTTTTAAGCAAGCAGCGCATGGGCATTTTATTTTACTTTGCCAGCCGTGGCAGGTATTGATTGCTGCAGCACTTCTGGCTGTGACGGGGAGAAGGAAGAGGTGCGTGGGAAGTGGCTTTGATAATTTCCTTGTCTGAGCATTAGGTGCCTGCTTCTTTCTTCTAACATTTTGTTCCAGAGAACATCAGTACTTGAGTAATGGCAGCTGTTACTGATCCTCACTGTTCAGACCAGGCTGTTTGTGCTCTCATGCAGCCGCTGTGGGAGCGTGTTGTGGGTGCTCAATCCTTACCCTGAAACCTCTAGTGTCTTCTGCTCTTATGAGAGGTTAATGGGCCAGTCCGCAGTGACATCAGGTTCTTCCTCCCAGGAGTGCTGTCTTTCAGAGAGATCGGATGTTAGTGGGATGCCTGCTGTTTTGCTGGGAGATGTTTTGTCTTCTGGGCAGTCTTGTTTTTTTCCTCATCACCACAGCAGTATAGTGAGTTAAACTGCCTGCCTAATATGACTGACTGTACAATGCTTTCTGTTAATTTAGCAATAGTATTTTGGTGACCCATTTGGAAGGGCCTCTATGAACTGATTTGAGGATAGAGCAGACAACCTGAATCTGGAAAATAAACTTTTTGTGTTTGTTTGATCTTCTGTAGGATGTGAAATATATTCAAACAGACGGGTATCGGGCTCCAGAGGCAGAACTGCAGAACTGCCTGGCACAGGCAGGGCTCCAGAGTGAGACGGAGTGTACCTCTGCTGTGGATCTGTGGAGTCTGGGAATCGTTTTACTGGAAATGTTCTCAGGAATGAAACTGAAACATACAGTCCAATCTCAGGAATGGAAGGTGAGTGAGAGCTGCTGCAGGCATTCTTGCTTACACCAAATGAGTCGTCCTGCTTCTTGTTCGTAACCTGGATTTGTGAGGTAGCACCTGGCAACTAGAGAGTGTTTCCAGGATGTTTCTCTAATCCTATTGCCTTGAGAATTAAGGTTCCAGAGCCTTAAAGACCCGCCTGCCCTGTGGGACTGGCATGTCTGAATGCTGCCTGTGTTCAGGTCACTGAAAGCTGAGGGCTCCAGGAGTCTGTGTTTGGGGTGTGTGTCTTGCCAAGGTTTGGGAGGTGAGTTGCACTGGCTGTAGTGTGGCACAGAAGGAGGAACAAAATGGATGGCTGATAGCTGCCAGTTAGTTCAGCAGCACAATGACAGAGGAATTATTTGCTGGTTTTAGTCTAACATTAGCACTAATCTGGGGATGATCTCATAAATCTATATCCTGAGAAAACAAGAAGAAAGTTCCGTGTTGTGAGCCTGGAGCCCGACTCTGTCCTCTGTTCTGTATGAAATAATTTTGGTTTGTGTTCCCCTTCCCAGTAAGAGTATCCTTTTAGCATCATAACATCCACAGTAACAGCAAATTTGCCTGTGCATGGAAATTTCCAGCTTTCACGCAGGCAGATGGGAAAAACTTCATCTGACGTGGGCCTGCTGGTTTAACGTGTGAGGCTGGAGCATTGGGGATCTCTCACAAAATGCCAGAGAGTACCAGAGCCCTTTGCATCCAGTCCAGAAAATTGTGGGTTATTGCAAGCTTTGCACTGGTCTTTTCTTTCCTTCCTAAGCACTGTTTCATTTTCTTTCCAGACAAACAGTTCTGCCATCATTGATCGCATATTTGCCAGTGAAGGGGTGGTAAATTCAGCCATTCCAGCTTATCACCTCAGAGACCTTATCAAAAGGTATCTTTCCATATTTAGTAACTGTTGCTTAAAGATATGCTCTGTAAAGTCTCATGCCTTGCTTTTGGTAACTTAGAGCCCACACCTAACACTTTTTTTTGTTTTTTTTTCTTTTTTTAAAAAATCTCCCCATCACTGTGCTAGTAACAAGTGCAAGTGTTAGAGAGATGCTTCAGCTCCTCTGATTTTGGCACAGTTTGGAGTAAGCACATAAAGAATATCAGTCATGATGATCATCATTTGCTGTTTCAGTGCTTTGCACTTCCTGCCAGTGAGGTTATATTTGGAGACTATAACTGGAGACTTTGCTGCTTTAAGAGAGTGTTGTCAGAAACAAGAGAGGGAGCAGACAGTGCTGCTTCTCCACTGCTGTCAAGATTGAAATGCACTTGTGCAGCTCTCTACTGAGAGGTCTGCTGATGGGATTGTTTTCGCTGTCCTGTGACTCTGCTCTGAGGCTACAGAGTGAATGAGGACACAACTTGGCAGAAGTAGCTTTGGGAGCCACTGGTAAAGCCGAGTAGGGGATGTTCTCAGGGAAGCCCTGGGCTATTAGCTGCTTTGAATCCCATTTGTGGAAGGATGTGGGAGCTCCTCAGAGTGTGGTCACTTTCATGAGACTGCACGTGTGCCTGAGACGTGACTGGCCTGGGGAGATAGAGCTGGAACATACCATGTTCCTTGTGAACTTGCAAGTGAGCAACTTCCATCATTTGGTCCTTTCAAGAAGGAAAGCCTACTGTATCAGGTACCCAAAATGCTTTCAGGGGATCCTTGTGGTGTGCTTCAGCTGTGAATTGGAAGATGTGCTTCTCACTCTTCTCTTTGTACCATAAGCACCCCAAAGATAGGGTATTCCTCTGTGCTGGCTTCCAGCGTGAGTTGAATTTGTTGATGCAGGAATGTCACATGCAAGAGCATAACGGTGTCTTCTCTTCCAGCATGCTTCATTGTGACCAAGGAAAGCGAGCCTCCGCTGAGAAGGCTTTATGCAGCCCGTTCTTCAGCATTCCCTTTGGTAAGCTGTGCATGTCGCCCCTGCTTACGATTTTCTCAGCATGTACTGGAAACACCACAGAGCACGGTTAAATTGCGTCGTTTCTGGTTCTGGCCTCATTGCTGCTCCTTTGCTCTTTGCGGTGCTTGCCAGCCCTCTGTGGTACCTCAGCAGGCAGGTCAGAGCAATGCCTCTGCTCTCAATGCTGCCCTGCAGGCTGTCGCTTTTCCCTGGTTGGACCCCTGGTAAATTCTGCCCAGATCAAACTGACCAAGAGTGTATTGGCATTCATCTGAGGGGACAGAAATAGCCAAGGTACTTACCTAATATTGTGACCATTAAGGTGCTTTTGAAGGGTGCAGTACTATTTATGGCGAGTGGATGGCTTTTCTTATGCCGAGGGTTTCCCAGTTCAGAAGCCAGGAATGTGAGTGACGATGGCAGTGGCTGGTGGTAGCATCTGCTGCTGCCTTCTCTGCACAGGTCGAATAATCCCAGTATGTTTGTGTGGTGCGAGCCTATTTTTGCAGTGACTGGCCTGCCTCTTCTGGTGCGTGTGTGGCAGGTCACAGACAGATGTCACTGTTGCTTTGATCTGGCACTTTCTCTTCAATTTAATAAAATGGTTGTGTTTCCCTAGGAGTCCCTCATGTGGGTTGCAGGCTGTCAGCAACAGATGGGCTGAGACCTCCCTGTTTAGGCTTGTATCCCTCCCTGTTTTCTGTTCCAAAAGCAACACAGTAGCATTCTCCAGAGCTTGTCGGCTTTCAAGAACACCAGTGAAGAGCTTTGTGTCCAGCTTTTCTGCAGCATAAATTAATGCTTCAGGCATCCAGCCTCTGGCTGGGCTAGCATTTTCCCTTGAATCTCAGCCCTGCTTTTCTTAAGCTGCTTGGTTTACCTTGCAGTGAAGGTTAAGTATGGCCTCTTGAGGTTGCATGAAGATACTGGCATTCCTGTGTATTAGGCAAGGGTAACAAACTTGTTCCTGTTTTCAAACTTCTCTTGCATCTTCAGAAACTGGGACTGTTGTAATCAAAGCCACCATCTGTGGAAGGAGCTGAGCCTCACAGCCAGGATTGCTTTAGAGCAGAGGGAATAGTATACTGGCAGTGCTTTATGGTCTAGTTTTAAACACACAGACCTCTAACTGTACCTAGGAAGGTGCTTCTGTGGTTAGTGCTACAAGTTTATACAATAGCTTCAATTTTTCTTAGTTGCTGCTTCTCTTCTTTGCCAAACTTGTACATAAGCTTGTCTGCACCAAGAAGCATTTAGTGTTGCTTTCCTGGGAAGTCAAAAAATGTTCTGTCATTGCCTTTCACTTGGACACGTTTGTTCTGTTCAGAGAAAAGACAGCTGAGAATGGCTTTCCAGTTCATCAACTTCTTTCTTGAGCTGCTTGCAGGCTGCAGCCTTCTGTGTTGTCAGTGTGGTTGGTATCACCTGGCACTTTGAAGAGGAGCAGAGGGGTTGGGCAGAAAGTACCTCCTAGGGCAGAAGGGTATTGGGAGAAATGCATTTGTCACTTGGTTACAGGAAGACCAGATGGCTCTGAGTCCTAGGGGTTGGTTTGCCTCCTTCTCTGAAAAAAGACAAGTGAAATGAAGGACAGACTTACTTGAATAAACGGGGCAGCATATAAGACCGAGGCAACACTTAAATGTTCTTTCAGCCCCCGGTTCATCTGATGTTGTCTCTTGGTTGCCAACAGTCCTGTGGAAGAATGGTCCCAGAGGTTCACTTGGAGCTGGAACATGCCTGGTTATCTGGATGTGGCACCTTTCCTCAAAGGGCTGTCCCTGAGCACTGTCTGGGCATCGTCTAGACTGATAAGGCCTTTCATTCTCTAAGCTTTTCATAAGGACTCTTCCATGTCAGACAGGAGGAGATTTATAGCGTGTGTGCTTGCCTATCATCTCCTCTTGCACTATGAAATCAACGTCTTCTGTCTGTGCCTGGCAGAGATGTCAGCTCCCTCAAACGTATTGTGCGCTTAGCTTAGAAAAGTATTTCTAAGGAAATAATAGCCTGCTATCTTTGCAAACATAGTCAGAAGGGTCAGACTGGAGAACTGGAGTAATTTCCTCCCTTTTCTCTCCTCTCTCACTGTCAAGTGTGAGAACTGTGAGGTACTGCTATTGTGTTTGGCTACTGTAGCTGCCAATACAAATAAAAATATTAACACTCTCCAAGTACTGCAAGTTGGGCTCCCGGATCTTAAATTCACAACTGGCCTGCCAGTCCCTGGAACAAACATGAAATCAAGCTTTTTCCCCTGGAGAAATGACACTGTCCCAGCTGCTGTGAGTCTGTAGAGGACTGTGTGTCCTCTTGGATGCAGCTCTCATAGTTTGACGTTAGTCTGTCCACCTTGACTGTTTCCTTCTTCCACAGTAGTATCCATGCTACACTGTTCCAGGCCATCCTGGAGCTGCCTGTTTTTAGAGCCAAGCACCCCATGGCAGCAAGCTTTATTTCTGCTCCTGTAAAGTTGTTCATGGGATCACAGCTTATCTGCCTTCTGGCCACCCTCTTGTGGCCATGCCTTATTCTATAGCACTGCATTGTTTAAGTAACTAAGTAGTTTTCCCCATTTCTGTTGCAAGATTGGATGGTGGTCTTCAAAACAGTGCATTGCAGTTGGATTTTGAAGGCAGGAGGGTTTACATGGTGTTTAGGGAAGAACTGAAAGATATCCTAGAGAGAGATAAGGCTTGTGCCTTACTGTAGCTTAAGAATTGGAGTTACAGAAGCTGGCCGGCCTGTTTTCAGCTTGTCTGGTAGCAGTAACAGGACAGGCAGGTTGCAGAGTAGTTCTTTCATCTTCTTGCATCTCCAAATGTACAGGGCAGTTTGCTCAACCAGCATAGCTCTTGAGGTCACATCAATTTCTGAGTCTGAGCTAAGTAGACATAACTCTAGTCTTCATTTCTGCTAGCTTTGTAATTTTAAAAGCAGTTTCAGGTGCTGGCCTCAGTATAATTGCAGGGTGCACTGAACGCTTTGGAAGAGTCTCTCAATGCACAGGTGAAGATAAGTTGGAAACAAGGGAGAATACAAGCTGTAAATGCAGGTAATAGTGGAGATAAGCAAAACTGTACTGCAAAGAGCAGTAAGTGCTTGTGTATGATTGTACATATTGAGTCAACTTCCTGTTTTCTTGCTCTTTTGGACTTTGATGTCTTTTCCTTTCTTTAACTCTGTGGGTCTCAAACAGCTCCCCATATCGAAGATTTGGTGATGCTCCCCACGCCTGTGCTGAGGCTGCTAAATGTTCTAAGCGATGCTTCTCTGCAGTGCGAAGAAGAATATGAAGGTTGGTGCAAGCCGTGTAATTCCCATATAGCAATTTCATCTTATAGGGTCTGTTTTATTTGGCTTTGGGGATGCAAGAGCAAGCAGAACAGCAATTAATAGGTGTGAGAACAGCAAACAAAGAGCTGCTCAGCTGAGATTTGGTACCAAGTGGGTCAGCTGCACCAACAAAGAATAGACTAAAAGATTGAGACAGAAAGCAGAGCTTGTAGTGAGTTCTTGAAGCATGCCAGATTTTAAAAAAAAAAAAAAAAAAAAAAGATTTATTTTGATTTTTCTTCTTTGGTTAAATGCCCACAGACCTCATAATGTGTTTGTGGCTCTGAGCTTCTGCTGGACATGCAGAGGACTCTGGAGCCCAGTAGCAGAGATCCTCAAAAGTTTGCTAGTGAACTTATCCAACATCTCAGCAGAGAACTGAAATATCTCGTCGGAGTTCTTAAACTGTAGCAAAAACTATACGTGGCAATGCATGTCAGTGGAATTTACATTTCTGCTTGCTCTCAAATCCACGTGAGTGGCAGGAGCTAGAGAGCTCTGGGGATATGAGTTTAAAAGGCTGGGTTCTGCACACACAAAGAAGGGTTTGTGGCAGCTACTTTAGTTCCCCTCTTCCAAGCCCTGTAACCAAAAAAAAAAAAAGCACACACAAATCCCAAATGTTTTAGCTACTGGAAGGCCAGGCTTTGTGTGCAAGGAAAAGCACTGTCCATGTGCTGCAAGCCCTACTCTTGGGGATTCACTGCCTGCAGGTCTGTGTTCCTGAGCCTCAGTTCAAACACTTCATTTCATTATGTGGCCATTAAGCAGTGTCAGCTTCTGCTGTGGCACCTCTCGATTGTTTATTTTAAATTGAGAGGAAAAGACTATCTGTTGACTGAATGTTCTTGATGTGTTCATGTGTCCTTCATTTGTTTC
The DNA here is from genome assembly GCA_013401315.1 of Balaeniceps rex. Taxonomy (NCBI): domain Eukaryota; kingdom Metazoa; phylum Chordata; class Aves; order Pelecaniformes; family Balaenicipitidae; genus Balaeniceps; species Balaeniceps rex. The sequence goes on along the minus strand of VYZW01044552.1, from coordinate 48,936 downwards.
TTGGGTCATCCTAGTTTGCAAGGTGAAAGACAGCCAGCTCTTTCCTTTCTCAGATATCCTGGAAGACATACGGGAGGAGTGTCAGAAATACGGACCGGTGGTTTCCTTGCTTATTCCAAAGGAGAATCCTGGTAAAGGCCAAGTAAGTGAATGGAGGGAAGGGCTGTGTATTCCCACGTATGCTCCATGTGCCGCAGGACTGCTGCTCAGCTCCTGGAAATCTCCTGGCTGATGACAGTACTAAAAATAGCTGGTTATCTTGAAGGACAGCACAGGTTCCTTCCTGGTTACGTGAGGTTGCCTAACCTGGGAGGTCCCCAAACAGCTTTAGCAGGGGAGATGGGATATAGGAGGGAAGGGGAGAAGCCTGATGGGTAGGAGAGGAGGTATTGAGGATGTAGAGCATCATCATACTTTCTCCCACCTCACCAAATATGCTGCCCTTAGAAATGAGGAGCAAAGGTGAAATTCCAGTTCAGAGGTGCAGCTCCTTCCTTTTTAGCTCCACTGCTCTGGGCTCAACCAAGGATAGAGGGGAAAAATTTGTTCAGGAACTGTTTCCCTGGTTGCAGGGGTGGGAGGGGGGCGGGTGGCATGCTGCACTGGAAGTCCTATTTCTCCTCTCTCTCTTTCAGGTCTTTGTTGAATATGCAAATGCTGGTGATTCCAAAGCTGCCCAAAAAATGCTGACTGGAAAGATTTTTGATGGCAAGTTTGTTGTGGCTACGTTTTACCCACTGAGTGCCTATAAGAGAGGATATCTGTACCAAAACTTGCTGTAGGCAGTAGCAACAATCAGGAGAGTTGTCTTGTTCCTCTTCCTCTTGTGTTTTACAGTTGAATGTACAAAAGAGCTTCCTAGCCCTGCTTTTGAGTCATCTGTGAAGGAGAGATGCAAAGGACTTAACTGGGCTTTGAAACCTTTACTGCTGCTTTGTGATGTGCAGAGGAGGCCGGGATGGCTTTCAGCGTGTGCTTGTGTGTGTGTTGTGCTTGCTCGTTTACATTGGGTGTGTGGCTTTGCCCCAGCGGGCACTTGGGTGGCAGGAGTGGTGACTGTGGGAGCCTGGGAGGCCAAGCAGATCTTGGCAAGCACTTTTAAGTGATTTGAAATGAGACCGTTTAAAGTCTTGGCCTTGGCACTTGACTTTGCTCTGGAGAGAGGATTTCTTTGTTAAGCTTTCCTATAATGCATGTGCTCTTCAGTGTGGAGGAGGAGGAGGAGGAGAAAGGCTTCCCTGCCTGTTGTTGATATCTATGGTAAATAAAGAACCAGAAGCACCATCCTCTCTAAACTAGACCAGGAGGACTTTTGAGTCTTCATGTAGAGCAGAGAGAGGCAGTGAAATCAGATCTGCTGACCCTACGGCGTTACCCTTTTGCCGCCCTGTGACCCGAGAAGAGCCATCCATCTGACCTGGCTCAGATGGCATGCTGGGCTTCGGCAGTGTGGGTGACGCTGCCTGCGGTGAGCTGAACTTGCTTGTATGCCTGGGGTGGGCAGGGACTGATGGCGGATACATGTTGTCAGAGCAGTGCCAGCCTCAGTCCCAACACAACCTGTAAGCACTTTGTAGCCTGAGGTGATGTGAAAACCCTGTTGTGTGGAGTCATCTTTCTAGCATATACCCTGTGCTGGCACTGATGCTCCCTAGCTCTGATGCCAAATCATCTGTAATACGTAAGCGTCTTTAGGTGGTATTTTAGGAAAGGAGTGCTACAGCACATATTCTTTGTGTCTCAGCAGGACTCCTGCCCTGCGAGTCTTACAAGAAAGAACAAATATTTGTCTGTTGTAGGTCCAATGCTTCGCTTTTCTGTGTTGTGCGTTTTGGTTTTGCATTAACCCGTTAGACTTGTAGATTAGAAGCACTGACACTTTTGGTCCTTCATAGGTTACACAAAGGGCCTGAGGCAATCTGAGATCCTGTATGGAAAGGGCTCGCTCAGTCATCAGACTTGACTGGCCAGAAGAAGGTCTTTCCCAGTGTCAGGGACAACAGCCACATGCTTTTGGGGAGAAAAAAACACCTGGGTGAGCGGCATCACTGCTCCCTCCAGAGCAAGCTCTCTGCTCATGTGGCTGTAATGCATAAGCAGAAGCTCGCTCACACAGCTGCTGGTGTGGGGTAGGGGATGGCTGTTTCCCAGGGGTGTGCAAACCCATACACCCAGCAGAGCCTCTCCCTGCAGGGGTGGGGACTTTGCTTCTGGCAAGCGCAGCATGAAACAGCCCTACTTAGAGGGGGACCAGCGTATTCTGGCTTGCAGCCCTGGTACCAGTTTTAGTGAGAAGGAGAGCCCTCGTGAATTCTTTTCTCCAGCTGAAATAATGGCAGGCAGCTGCCTGAACAGTCTCTGACCCTCCCTGGAATAATACCTGAATTACCTTGCAGTTTACTTTTTGCATCTTGCTAATGCTGGACTTGCTGGAATCCTGCACTTAAAAGTTCCTCTTAATTTTTGCCCTGTGCGTGCGTGTGTGGTGTGTCAGGAGATCCGATGTCTGTAGCATTTCACAAGTCTGAGTTCCTCTCTGTGCTGGTGTAGAGTCCTGTCTTTTGGGCCCTTCCCAAACTCCCCCAGAAAGGACCAATCTCTTTGAATTTTTCTGTTGCCTTTGAGGTGGTAGGTTTTCCAGGAAAAAAAAAATATCCCACAGTGAGTTTTAAGGTGTGATTTGCAGATCAGACTTTCTAGGAATGATGCTACTTTGGTGTACATAGCTGTAAAGCAGCTTCGCATAGATGGGGTGTGTGATTCATTGCTTTTAATTTAACTGTCCTTGCGGTGAAGCACCTGTAGTGTCTGGGAGGAAATGGATGATTAACTGGGTGAGGGTTTTTCCTATGTGAAGAGCAGTGTTTAAAGTACTCTATTGGTAGGCATTGACTGACCTGCTCAGCTCTGAGTTGTTGCTGTCCCTGGCAGGCTGAGCCAGGGGTGAAAGCACTTTGGCCCAGAAATTCACATGTTGAATGCCATCGTTTCAGCAGCGTTAAGCTGGCTGTGTGTCTGCCTGTCAGCTGGCAGAAGCAGACCCGAGAACTCCTGCCCCGCTGAGTGCCAGCCCATGTGGGGATGCAGGGAGCTCCCCTCGGTGCAGGGTGTGAGGTCTGTCACCTGCAGCGGTACCAGGACAGGGAGATGCCAGGGTGCAGGTGCAGAACTTAAATGCATTTAAGTTCTCACATGCATTTGTCTAGGACTGTGAGCTGCTCTGTCATCTTTCAGGCATGTATATTTTTCAGTCAGAATTGTGCTTTGGATTTGCAACTAAAGATAAGGAGCCATGCCAGGATTAGTCTTTAGAGAGGAGCTACAACCTGTTCTGCAGCATGGCAGAGCTGTTCCACCAGAGTTTGGCTGGGGTTTTGTTCTGCTGCTTTAATAAGAGCTAAATAAATCTTCAAGATGCAAACTCCTGCCATCAGATTTTCTCTCCGGATGCTCATTGACCAGGCTTGAGCACTGAGCTGGGCAAAAACCGCAAAGCTGCTTTTATTTGTTTTCCTCCTGGCAAGAGTTGAAGATACTGATCTCTGTCCTGTCACTGGATCCAGCCCCTGGCTTCCCTCCGCAGGCTGTGGGGTACAGGGAGGTTTAGCAACTCCTCAGAGCAGAAGCATTTTATCATTATCCCTCACCCTCTGCCTTCAAAGCCTTTTTCTATCAAGCTGAAGCTCACTCTGCTGTCTCAGCGAGCTATTGGTGGCGTGGCAATAAGTTTCAGCCCTGCTAAAACCTGTGAGTTTCTTAACTCTAGATTGTATCTGAAGTGTGCATGGTGATTCAATCCAAGGCATCTGTCGCGGTGTGTGCCTGAATGGGCCTGGCTTTTCTCATCTCCAAATTACTGACTGCTTGAGTTGCAGAATTGTTGAGGCTTTCCGCTCAGAGGCTCGCTGGGTTTCTTGATCTGTACTGTCGACACAACTCCCTCCAAACAGCCCTTGGTGTAGCACTGACCTACGTAGCCCTAGCTGGGCAACAGCTAGACGTGAAAACGCGCAGGCTGCCTTTTGGGGGAGATATCTGCTTTGGCAGGGTCGGGGGAGGGATGAAAGATGAAGCCTCTGGAGACAGCCAGGGAAGGCTGGCACTGCTCCACTGCTCCGGTGGGATGCCAGGGCAGGCACTCGCCACTCCTCCCCTGGAAGGAGGCTGGTGCAGAGGGCTGCATCCCCTTGGAGTGTGTGTGTGAAAGGGAAACGTGCTGGTGCTCAGCTATTCCTCGGTGGTGTTTGGGTTTCGTACCTGATCTGACATGAAATGTCACTGCCAATTGAACAATAGCTGTCCTTCCTCTGCCACTGATGTCTGTGTGGGAGCCATGAGGGAGAGAGAAAGTTCTTTATGGTTCCACCTATTTATTATATGCAAAGAGGGTAATTGGTTTTTAAATCACTGGTCGAAGCACAAATCGGCTCCAATCTTAGTCCTGTTCTGATTTTTATTCTCACGGGTCTCCAGCCACCTAACAACACAGCCTGAGCACCGTGTTGCATCCAGGTTGTCCTTCCAGAGCATTCAGTACACTTCCTCCCGCTGTGCCGGATCCTGTAACCACCTGCCTCCCTTCGGGTTAGATGTCAGCTGTTGTATCCTGCCATGCACAATTGCTGAGCAGATGTGTGCTTGGTACAGATGATTAATAAATGATGCTTCAGTATGAAGCGGTTGTCCAGCATGCTTTTCTTGTGGGACCGCCGGTGAAATGCCACGTAGCTGAGCAAGTTCTCTGTCACCAGGGGGTCTGTCTAGGGGGGGACAGGGCCATGACCCAGCCACGGTGGCACTGGTATCTTGCACTTGGCACCTGCAGCCGTGGGGACTCAGTCAGCCCTTAGTCCCGCCAGCGCGGCTGAAAATCCCGGTGGGAGCGCCGGGGTGACCTTTTGCCTGGCTGGAGCCTGCCATGTCCCCTCCCCGTCACTTCGGGCTGTGCCTCCTGCGGCAGCACCGCTTACTCAAGCTGCTCACGGGTGCTTTCCACGCTCGCTCTGGCGTAACGGTTTCCGAAGTGATATCATCTGCAGGGAAAATCGCCTGTCGGCTGACGCGGGCTGCTCTCCTGGGAGATGCTGGGAGTTGCACAACTTTCTGCGGCTCTGGGTGGTGCGCGGCTGCAGCCGGAGCCGGGAGGGGATGCGTGGGGTGAGGTGGCGGCGGCCTGAGCCGGTTTCTGGCTGCAGCCCGCGCTGATTTTACCGCACGCTCCCCTAATTACGGAGCAACGGATCTCTGCAGCGGTGCGTGCGGGGGCTGACCCCGGCAAGGCTCCCGGGGCACGGCTGGCTGAGAGGGCTGCTCTTCGAGGGGCAGCTCCTTTACAGAGGCCTTTTTGGGTGTTTTTCGGGTGGATTTGGTTGGGTTTTTTTCCCTGCGCCCCCCTCCCCTCTTGCTGCAGGAGGGGAGACGGAGGCGAGGGGGGCCGCTGCCATCACGACCAGCGTGGAGACTGCTGCCCCGCGCTCCCACCTCACGCGTGGGCCCGGCGCGGGGATAAACAGCTGGAAGGGGCGGGGCTCTTACGGGACACCCCGCTCCCCGCCCCGCCTGGAGGGGACCGGGGCCACCCCCTTCCCGGAAGCGGGGCGGAGGCTGCACCGCCGCCCCTGGGGGACCGGGGCCGGCCCCC
>VYZW01044552.1:0-42981 GCA_013401315.1 Balaeniceps rex | reverse complement strand
CTGGGCAGCGCCTCCCGCGACCGCGGGCTGTTGCCGCGCTGGGAGAGTCGCGGTAGGTGCGGGGGGCGGCGGGGCCCGGCGCGGTGCCGTGCCGTGCCGGCGCGGCGGGCCCCACGCGTGTGTGCTCTCCCGGGTGCAGGGCTGACGGAGATCGCGGGGAGCCGCGTGGCCGCGCTGCTGCTGGCCGGCGGGCAGGGCACCCGCCTCGGCGTCCCCTACCCCAAGGGCATGTGCGACGTGGGACTGCCCTCCCGCAAGACCCTCTTCCACCTCCAGGCCCAGCGCCTGCGGCGGCTGCAGCAGCTGGCGGAGGAGCAGCACGGCACCCCCTGCCACATCCCCTGGTGAGCGCCCTGCCCCGGGCCTTGGCGGGACGAGGCTCGCGGGGTGCTGTTGGCAGGGCCCCGTTGGCATTGGTGGGTCAAGGGCCTGTGGGTTGGCATTGACAGGGCCCCGTTGGCATCATCCCAACTGATGTTGGTGGGTTAAGGGCCCACGGGTTGGTATTGTTCCATTGGTGTTGGGTGGGTCAAAGCCCTATTGGTTGGCCTTGGTGGGTCAAGGTCTTGTGGGTTGGCATGGACCCCCTTGGTGTCAGCAGGCCAAGGACCCATGGGTTGGCATAGACCCTCTTGACACCAGTGCTATAGCCTGTTGGAGTTAGTGGGTCAAGGCCCAGAGGGTGGCACTGGCAGGTCCCACGTTGTCAGGCTTAAGCCCACGGCCCTTGGGAACGTGTTATGTTGCCTGTGCCAGCCTGCTGCGTGGGATGGCAACCACACAAGACGGGTGTCTGGTTGGCCTCGTGGCAGGAGCTGGCTGCCACAGCTGGGTGCCCACCCTCCACTGCATAGGGTGTGGTAGGGTTTTGGAGACTCATGTTGCAAGGAGGGGTGAAGGCGTTCGTTGGCTTGCCAAAGAGGTGGGACCACAGCAGGTCAGATCCTTCTAAATGTTTGTGAGGGAAGAGGCCTGTCCTGGGTGTTACAGGCTGAAGTGGTTCCCCACGTTCGGGATGAGGGGTGTGAGACCCTGCCTCTCCTCCCTGCTCATTGGGTCTCTTCTGTGCTGCGACAGGTACATCATGACAAGTGGCCGGACTATGGAGTCTACCAAGGAGTTCTTCCTGAAGCATCGCTATTTTGGCTTGAAGAAGGAAAACGTCATCTTCTTCCAGCAGGGCATGCTGCCTGCCCTGGGGTTTGATGGGAAAATCCTGCTGGAGGAGAAGGGCAAGATTGCTATGGCACCAGGTTGGTAGCCAGGAGCTGGCGAGAGGGGTGCACGGGGGTGAGACGCAGTGCTGAGGACAAGCTTTTGGAGCTGGACCCTGCGTAGGGCAGTCTTGCAGCGTGACGTGGCCCATAAGTGACACAGGCTGGGAGGTGTCTGTCTTGGCAGGGAGGACCAGGGTGGGGTATGGCCGGGCTGGTGACCCTCCACCCCAGCTCTGTGGGGAAGGAGGATGAGCGTGGGTGGCTGATGGGACATCTGGGTGTTACTGCAGTTTGTTCCTGCCACAGATGGCAATGGGGGCCTGTACCGGGCCCTGGGGGCGCACGGCATCGTGGATGACATGGAGCGGAGGGGCGTGCAGAGTGTCCATGTCTACTGCGTGGACAACATCCTGGTGAAGGTGGCTGACCCCAGGTTCATCGGGTTCTGCTTGGAGAAGGGAGCAGACTGTGGGGCCAAGGTATGGTTTTGGGGGCAGGCAGGCACTGCTTCCCTGGGGGAGGGTGAGGTCTGTCCTGCTCCTTGCCTGCCTTCCCTGACTCCTTACCCTTCCTTTGCCGGCTCGCTGCAGCCAGGAGGGATAGCTAAACACCAGGAGCTTACTCTTGGAGTAGCACATGCTGCCGAAGTCCCACCTGCCCCTTGGGTCTGGCATTCTGGGGGATGCAGGGCATCACTGACCCCTGCCTGGTGCTGCTCCCCTCCTGCCTTGCACGGGGACGTGGCACTGACAGCCCCAGAGCTCACAGGTCCCCTGGGGCTGAGACCTGCCGGGGAGCCCTGCGGGGCTGCCTGGTCCCCACCCAGAAGCTGGGCAGCTGTTGTCCGGGCGGCTGCAGGGAACATGGGCAGCGAGGTTCCCTGCCACAGGCTGCCAGCTGTCGCTGGCCGTGACGTCCTGGGCACCAGACCAGGATGCAGTGGGTAGCTGACGCTGAGCCCAGCCCCATGTCTCATGGGTAGGACATTGCACACCCGAAGCTTTACGTGAAGGCTGGATTAAGAGCCAAAGGGGCTGTGTCATTGTGTTTGCATTGGGCTCTGCTCTGGTAAACAGGTGAGAGGCCTTGCTGGCCTTGAAGCTTTCAGATAGTGAGTGGAAAGGGAAAGCAGTTCCTCCTTCTAGCCCAAGCGAGAGAAGGAGGAAATAAAGCCTAGCATGCAGAAAGGAGAAAGCCCTCTGTCCCTGCACGCCACCCTGCCATGGTGGCAGTGATGGGTAGGGATTTGCTGGGGGGGTCCTATGCCCAGAGGGAGATATGTGTGGGGTGTGAGGAAGAGGAGGGAGGTCAGGTGTGGGGGATGGCTCTGCTGAGCCAGCAGCCACCTGCTTGCGCACAGCAAGTTGGCTGTTCACGTGCGGGCTGGGTGCTAAAAATATCCATGCCCTCTGCTGCTGCATGCAGGCTTGGTGCCTGCACCCTCTGGGTGTGCCTGACACCCTGTCACCTAGCCCTGCCATATCACCCTTCTCCAGTCACTGTCACCAGAAGCACCTGGGAGGGGAGGGCTCCAGCATCCCTATCCCTGCCTTAACCCTTCTGCTCTGCACAGGAAAACACCTCCACAGGGGCTGCTAGATACAAGGGGGTGTATTTGAAGCATGGGGCTTTGGGGGCCTTCCCATGACGGTGCTTCTTTTGGGCAGGTGGTGGAGAAGACCAACCCCACAGAGCCGGTCGGCGTGGTGTGCCGAGTGGATGGTGTCTACCAGGTGGTGGAGTACAGCGAGATCTCCCTGGCCACTGCCCAGAAACGGGGCCCGGACGGGCGGCTGCTCTTCAACGCGGGCAACATCGCCAATCACTACTTCACTACTGCCTTCCTCAAAGACATAGTCAAGTAAGGGCCTGCCAGTGTGCTGCTGGCATGCCAGAGGAGGATCACTGGTCTCGAGCAGAGCCGGCTGCCTGACCACCTGCACCTTGCTTTCCACTGGTTGAGCTCCAGCTGTTTGCAGGCGTGCTGGGATGAGGCCCATTGGGTCTGACCCCTGCCCCTGCATGCGTGGCCTGACCCCTGCCTATCTGCACAGTCCTTTCCTTGAGATAAGGTTTCCCCTGGCCATCGCTGGCTGCTGGTGTCAGAGCGCAGGCGTGCAGGGCTGTCCTCTCCTGGCTGCTGTGGGGATGAGCATCCTGTGCCTCGGGGCGGCTGGGGGTCAGGACAGAGCGGCTGTCCTGCCACAGCAGTGTCTGAGCCAGGGGGCTGGAGATGTGCCTTGCTCAGGTGAGTGACAGCTGTTTCTTGGCCTGTTGCAGCATTTATGAACCACAGCTGCAGCACCATGTAGCTGAGAAGAAGATCCCACACGTGGACATCACTACAGGGCAGCTGATCCAACCCGAGAAGCCCAATGGGATCAAGATGGAAAAGTTCGTCTTTGACATCTTCCAGTTTTCCAAGTATGCCCTTTTCTCTCTGCGGGGAGCAGGCTGCTGGGTCTCCCTTGGACAGCTCTGAGAGCCTCTGGGGGGGTGCCAGGGCTGTGCCCACTGGTGATGCCCTGGGGTTGGGACAGGATGCCAGCTCCCATGCTGTTCAGCAGCAGCGGATGATTGTGCCCTGAGATGAGCAGGGATGTGAGCAGCAGGAGGGACAGGCGCTGTGTGCCTCTTGCTCAGCTGAGCCCTGCTCCTGGGCTGGAGGAGCATCTGCTGATCCTACAGCCCAGGTCCTCCCCTCCTTCCTTCGTGGCTGTGAGGACAGGCTGTGAGGCTGCAGGGAGGCTGTGGCCCTGGCTCAGCCACCCTGGCAGGGGAAAAGCCAAAGCGACAGGGAGCAGCCAAGTTTCTTAAAACTGACCCATGCCCTGTTCCCACCTCAGGAAGTTCGTGGTGTTCGAGGTACTGCGTGAGGACGAATTTTCTCCCCTGAAGAATGCGGACAGCCAGAACGGCAAGGACAACCCCACCACAGCCCGACATGCCTTGATGTCCCTGCACCACTGCTGGATTCTCAACGCGGGGGGGCACTTCGTGGATGAAAATGGCACACGCATCCCTGCCATCCCTCGGTGAGTTGCTGCTCCCGGTGCTCCTGCATCCTTCTTGGGCTGGGTGTAAAGCACTGGGCAGTCCCCAGCCCTTCTCCATTTCAGCGCTTCTGAAGCCAGCATTGCTGGAGTGACCAGCCATGGGTCCCTTCTCCCGGGCGGTCTGTGGCGCAGAGCTGGGTGTGGGCTGGGCAGCGGCTGCAGGAGGGTTGCTCGCTCGGTCAGCAGGAGCTTTCCGTCTTGATTCAATGTCTGTGAACTGAATCCTGCTGGCTTCCATTGCACAGCCAAGGTTGCCCATGCAGGGAGGAGGTGGCTCCCTAAAGCCCAAGCACACCAGCAGATCTGTGCAGCAGTCAGGCTGGGGTCGCAGCATCCCTTGACCGAGAGACCTCCCGCTGCCCCTGTTTGGGAAACAGCAAACCCCAGACTTGTTCTGCTCTGTTTTTTCCCCACTCTTGCTAACCCTTGTTTATTCCCACATAGTGTCACAAACGGAAGGTCAGATGCCACCCCAGCAGATGTCAATGACAAGTAACTATACCGTGCAGCGTGCATGGTGGCGGGGCTGTGCTTAGGTACTAACGGGCTGTAGGCGAAGCAGTGTGCCAGGCTGCGGTTGCTGCGATGGGTGCGCGCTGGTGAGCAGGCACCTGTGGTGACTAATGGTGCCGGGGGGCTTGGGGCCGCATGCTGGGAGCGGGGCATGTCTCACTGCAGGACCCCGCGGATGCTGCTTCTCACGGTGGCGGGTGGTAGGCAGTGTCTGCTCCCTCCAGGGCTCCTTTCCGCAGAGGCAGCTGGCGGGGATAACTGGAAGGGGCTTGTGCCGTTGGTACAGATGCAGGGCAGCGGGCAGCCAGCTGCTGACTGCACGCAGCCCCCAAAGGTCACCCCGCAGGCGGGATGCTGTTGGGAAACACGCTGGTGTGTCCCTTTGATGACACTCCCCTGTTCGTCACGCCATGGCATAGCACAGCCTGGACTGATCCCGGCTGCTCCAGTAGCTGGAGACGGCTGCCGTCTCCTGGTGTCCACCAGGCATCCGGGCAGATTGAAACGGGATTAAAAACATTAAGTAAATGTCAAGCAGGCTTTGATGTAGGATGTGCAAATCTCAGTGTAGGCGGCCAGCTGTGCTTTGTGTGACTTCAGCTCTTGAGTTTTGAAGATCCAGACCATGACACCAGGGAAAGCCCCTGGCTCAGCACTTGGAAGTTTACAGAAGTAAAAAGTAAAGTGGAACAGAAGTGCTAAAGCAACTTCTGCAATAGCAGTGTGTTCTTCTGTGAGCACAGGGTATGTCTGTGCGGCTGGGACTTAGAGCTGGTGAGTGTAAAGGACCTGCAGACTAAGCAAGCTTGTTACCTTTCCCCCCCCTTCAGGAGAAGTTGTATCTTCTGGTACTTTCTGGTGGGATACACCTAGGGTCTCTGGTTTTAATTCAAGACTCCAAGTGCTTTCAGACTTATAACTAGGCCATCACACTAGTTATACTGTAGGATAAAGGATGTACTTTATCCTACATTTATCCTTCATTGTCAGTTAATGGCAGTTCTTTTTTTTTTTTTTTTTCTTTTTTTTAAAATGATTATCTTGAAATTAATCTGACTCTAAGGCAAACACAAATGAAAGGGCTGGGTTAGGATGGGTGAGTTTTATTTACTCACAACTAGGACAGGAGGGGGCTGAGCAAGTGCGTGGCAGCAGGGATGAGCTTTGACCTGGGCAGAGGGAGCATTGTCACAGATGACGTCCTGCGATGCCTGTCTGGCTGCGGTGGTGAGCGGGTGTGAAGGGGCACCCTGGGGTGCCGCTGTGGTTCCTCGTCGGCTCAGCATGGCTGCACCCCCCCGGCCAGGCTTACATGCCAGCTGGATCCAGGGAGCATCTGGGGGGGTCCTACAAAGGCTGGTGGCAGCAGGAGCAGGGTCAGGGATCCCATGCGGACCCCTGCCCAGCAGCGCTGCTGTGGCTGTTCTCGGGCCAGGCTGCATCGGGCAGCGCTGGCGTGGGTCTACCGTTGCCCTCACCAGCTCAGGCTTGCGTGCAGAACGGAGGAGCTGAGACAGCTGATCTAAGAGGCAGAGACAGGAGGAGCAGGCAGTGCCGCAGGAAGTATTTCTGAGTGAGCAGACAGACTTGCCCTGTGTCCTCAGGTTGTGCTTTAAACGAGGAGTTTAAAAAAAGACGTGTGTGACCAGCTGAACAGGAAGGTGCTGTGAGTGCATCTCTCATCACCTCAAGGATGCAGGAGGAGGAAGGGGTGACTAGCTTGCATGCAGCATCAAATACAGCGGTATCTGTGGTCCAGGCCAGGAGCGTAGGCGCTGCTGTAGTTGCACACATGGAAAGGCACGTAGATCCTCATTAAAGCTGCATCTAAAGCTCTCTTCCCTTTCAGTCACTGCTGGTATCTAAACTTTAGCTCGCACCTCTGTGGAGAGCACGCGAGGCTTGACTAACCCAGGGCAGCTCTGCGCTGGCGGGGTCTGTGTGGGCCAGCAGCCACCGGTGCCCCAGGCAGCTGCTGACCCCCCGCACTGGTGTCTGCAAGATATCTGGGCCCCATCTGCATCCCCTGGCAGGATGTGGCTAACCCTCCTGACTTTTTATTTTTCTCTGCAGCTTGAAGGATGCAAACGACCTGCCAATCCAGTGTGAAATTTCTCCCCTCGTCTCCTATGGGGGTGAAGTAAGTACTGGCTCTCCAGAGCTTGGGCAACTAGGCGGGTGGGGAGGCTGGCAGGACACGCATGTGAGCCCTGGCTGGGAGGGGGGAAGCCATGAAAGCGTGACTTGAATTCACTGTGGAGCTTTTCAAGGCAGTATCCCCTAAGCTGCTAGCACGGGAGGGGACCAGAGCCACCTGTGAGCAGCTCAGCAGGACCACAGAGCAGATGATGCATGGTGCATTCCTAACAAGCCGCTTCATCCTCCCTTAGGGTCTGGAAAAGTATGTGAAGGACCGAGAGTTTCGTGCACCTTTGATTATCGACGAGGATGGGATCCATGAGCTGGTGAAGAATGGGATGTAGCGGCGGCACTGTGCCCAAGCCAGGGTCCCCATCCTGCTTGGTGGGCTGGGATTTTGGACACATGAAGGTTTATAGCTGTAACTGGTGGGGGCTGATCCTGCTCGCTGTGGTCCTGTGCAGAGGAGGATGTAGCCCACTTGGTTCTTGGCATGTTGTATGCTTGTATTTATATTTTAATTTAAAAACAAACACTTTATGGATTTCCCCTGCCACGAAGCACAGCTATGGTGCTGCTCTTTGCACTCCAGGCTGTGGGCATTTATTTTTAAACATGTATATAGTAATAGTCATTGTACATGCAGAGGATTTTTATGGTACGGGGCGGGGGTTAATCTTGAATTTTTATTTTTATCAAATCTACATGACTATTTTTTTTTAATAGAGTCCTTGTCATTGCCCATGTCCTCCCTTTTGGTCATCCTTTGTATGTTGCACAACTGGAAACACACAATTAAACTCTGAGTCCCTCCTGTCTGTCATCTGGTGGCGTTTTAGTGACAGTGGCTTTCCCTGCAGAGGCTCTACTCAAAGAGCAGAGGTCTGACTGCATCGCACTGCGTGCCCCGCTCTGCCCAGCTCAGCAGCAGCTGCTGCCTGGGGGGACACAGGCAGGTCCTCTGGCCCGTGGTGCTTGTTTGCGGCGTTTCTGGAGGAAGCGGAGGGCTGTACTTTCCTCTTGAATTTCTGCAAGCGGTGGCAAGCCTTGCGCAGGTAGGAATGGGTGGATGTGCAACACCGCTGGAGTGCTTGGGGTGAAACCAGCCTGGCAACGGTGCCCCGCAGCAGCATCACAAGCCCTCTGCTTTTCCAGGGAGGGCTCTTCGTCTCCTGCCAGAGCCCACTGCCCCGAAGTGTGGTGTCCCCATGTCCTTGGGCAGAATGGCTCTACTGGCTCCCCTCCTTTTTAGGAGGGAAGATGGTGCTCAGCTGGCTCCTCTGCTGCTCCCAAGTCCTGCTGCAGCCCCTGGGGCAGGGTGGCACAGCCACCCACTGCCCTGCAGCTGCCTGGGGAGGGATGGGGCCCAAACTGCTCCCCCTGGCAGAAATCACCAGGTCCCCGAGTGCCAAGGTGGCTACTGGGCACCCTGGGTTCAGCCGAGCACTCGGCTCCCCGGGCAGCATGCCTGGGAAGCCGGGACCATGCGGGGGGTCCTGACCGGTGCTGTGGCTGCTGGTGGCTCGTCACGGGCCAGCTGGGCTGCGTGTGGCCGAGGCAGGCTGGCGGCCACGGGTCCTGGGGGAGACGGCCTGGGATGGGAGCCAGGGCGGATGTGAGGAGCTGGTGCGGAGTCCTGTGGGTGGTCTGCACCACTGCCTCCCCCTGCCCACTGGCTCTGCCAGGCCCTGGGAGCAGCTGCCATGGGGAAGGGACATCTCTGCTGCCTGGGGAGCTGGCAGGCACCCGCAAAGCTGCTCCTCCTTGGCATGGGGCAGGCGGCAGCCAGAGCACAGCGTGGCCCACCTAGGGGTGGGGAATGCATGTCGCCCCAGGACCAGCACCGAGAAGGAGCAAGGGGCCACACGGTGATCCAGGAGGATCGCCGCTCCGGCTGGCTCCCTGGGTGCTGGGAGGGGTGGAGGGGAGGTGTTTTCTTTGGCTTTTTGGCTCTGTTTGCCCACCAACACCTTTGCATTAGGTCCTGGGATAGAGCGATGTAGTGCTGGCTGCCGCCAAGTTATGTGAGTGCCAATTCCAGGTAGCAGGAGGCGAGCGGAGCGGAGCCGGCTGGCGCTTGTGCCCGTGCGCACGTAGGGCAGCCTGTGCACGGGCGAGGGCATCCCCCTGCCAGCTGATCTGGGGCAGCACGCCAGGGCATGGTGCGGAGCCCTGCAGCAGGCACTGCACTAACCTGCTCCCTGCCTGCTCCTGCCTGCCCTCCCTGCCAGCCCGCAGGTGGCCATGGTGCTCTGCCTTGCCTGCGTTGCCCTGGGGCATGCATCCGCTGCACCCGTGGGTGGGCTGGCACCACCACCCCTCTCTCTGGTGGCAGCAGTGAGGGGTCACCGGCATTCTGCTGTGGGCAGTGGGTGGCTTTCCCTGCCCGTGACTCGGTTTGTTTGTCTGGAGAGCAGACAGGCTGGGAGTCCAGCATGGAGGTTGGTTTAGGGGCAAGGCTGCAGCCCTGGGGCTGTGGGGCGCCCTGCAGGACGGGAGTGCTTTTTGGGAGCCGCTGGCCTGCTGCCAGGGGTGCTGCTTCCCTCCCACAGCAGTGTGAGTGCTGGCAGAAAATACAGCCAAAACACTAGTCTGAAAAAAAAAAAAAGCTTTTTAAATTTTTTTTTTAACTGCACTTTTAGCTATTGCACAAAAATTAATGTGAGCTGATTATTATTATTATTTTCTCCCTGCCGCGTTGCATAGTTGGTGGCTGCGGTGCCAAGCTGGTGCCTGGAAATGATGCGAAACCATGAGCTCGGCGTGCAGCTTGGGGAGCCAGAGCGTGTCTTCCGCGCCACGTGCTGGGGCTGGCCAGCTCTCCGGCCGGGGTCCTGGCTGCACATGCCCGCGCAGGAGCCCCGCACCCTTCCCACCATGGGCCCGGAGCGGGTCAGCCCTTGCGCGACCCTCCAGGCCACTGATGGGGCCTTGTGGAACGCCTCCATCACCCGCATTTTGGGGGTGTCCCGCCTGGCCCCTGCAGCCCACAGGGCAGGAGGAGGGTCCCGGACGCATGTGCCATCCCGCAGCCGCGGGGACCAGCACCGGAAAGCAAAACGCTGCCTATTGCTTTAAGTTCCCCCACCGGCCACAGGGATTTTTTTTAATTTTTTTTCTCTCGCGCTATGAATGGGTTTTGCTGTAAATTATAGCTTTGCACACATTCCCTCGGGCCGAGGAAAATAACCTCCGCCAAAAAGCCAGCCTGGATTGGTGACTGGCTCCCTCTCTCCGCTCCCTAATTGAAACCAAATGTGCAAGATGTAGGATTGTGGGATTTCTGGCCGGCTCCCAGGAATCCGCAGAATGTGAATGCGCTCCCAGAGGCATCTTGCATCAGCCCGGGGAAGTTCGCTCCTCGCCTGGCTCCCCCGGCCCGGGTGAGGGGCGAGGAGCCCTCCCGCCCGCTGCCGCCTCCCCGCTCTGGTGAGTCGCTCTCGGGTGCATGGGGAGGCGTTTGCCCCCCCCGGCTTTGGGATTTTGGGGGGATGCAGGGTCACCCGTGCTCCGCGCCGGAGCCCGGACAGAGGGGTCAGGGTGTGGGTCTACCCGGGAAGGGGCTGGGGCAGCAGCAGAGCAGTGTCCCCACCTGGGGAGGTGACATTTGGCCCCTTCTCCCCATTTTTTGCCCCCACTGTCAGCGATCCCCCCCGTGCCTCGTGCCAGGCCAGCACTTCTGGAGTCCCTCCTCTGTGTGTTGGCAGAGCCAGCAGCGGCAGCGGTGCTGGCCAGCCAGAGAGGCCCCGCTGTCCCCAGGGTCCCCCAGCCAGGCACCAAGTCACACTGGGGAGGAGACACAGGGCCACCAGTCTGGTCCTCCTGAGCATCCTGCCCCCCATCCTCGTGCTGGGGACCTGCTTGTGGCTTCCCAGCCCTGCACCGTGGCGGAGCGATGCCGTGCAGCCCTGCACCGTGGTGGGGCGATGCCGTGCAGCGTGGCATGGCATCGTGGAGGAGGAGGACTGCAAGTTTTCAGTTGGCAGGGGTGCTTGCTGGGTGCAGCACCCACAGGACCATGTCCCCAGGCCCCACAGCCATGGGCTGCGCTGCTGGCAGGTCTCTCTGGGGCAGCTGGCAGCCACGGGGACGTGCCAGCCACAACTCGCACCCTGCACAGCTGCAATGCCCCTGGCTGAGCCGGCCAGCCCGCGGCTGGGGAGGTGCTTGCCGCTGCAGAAAATGGGGCTGCATCCAGCCCAGCAAAGGTCTAAAATGGCATTTTTGGAGAGGAGGGGGACTACGGGTCCCAGCATGCTGCACTGCGCTCCTGTCGAAGCTGCGCCAGCGGCATGGCATGCTGGGGGCTGTAGTGCCGGCTGGGGTGGGGGTCCCGAACCCCCTCACCAAAACACCGCATGCCGTGGGTCATGGTCCAGGGTCACAGGGAGCCTCTTGCTGCTCGGGGACGTTCTATCCAGTGTGGCCTCGGCATGTCCCACCCGCCCGCCACCCCAGCAGGAGGGGAGCCCCCGGCCCCGTGCGAGGACAGGGGCTCTGCAACGGGAGCGCTGGCAGCCCTGGGAGACCCATGTCCAGGACCTGGCATGCCCAGGGGGTGCGGGCTGCTGCCGTCCGGTCCCCTCCCCATGGGTGATGCTCCTCCGGTGCCAGCGCAGATGGCGGTGCCCACCTGGGAAGCGAGCTGGGGACTTCACCAGCTGGCGCAGGCTGGGGGCAAGAGGGACCGTGGCTTGGGTGGGATTTCTCTCTAAACAAATGTAGATTTAATTTTTTTTCCTGCTAATTTTCCCTGGTGATTTCAGTAGAATAAGAAGGGGGAAAAATAAAAAGGGGGGTAAAAAAAAAAACAGTGGCCGAGGGAAGGTCCCAAGCGCAGGAGACGCCAGGGAGGAGCTCCAAAAACTCTCTGCACTAAAAATTTCCAGTGATTGAAAATTTTCAGCAAACATTTTCAGAAAAAACTTTGCAAAGCCATCCCTTTTGCAGGGCTGGTGGAACAAAAATGATTTCCAGCTGGGTTGCCAATACTGCTTGGCTGGTTTGACCGCGTGTCCCTCAGCCCCCAGCTTCAGCGCCTGAGTCACCGTCTCCCCACTGTCCCCCAGCCCCGCTCCCCCGAGGAGCGATGAGCACTTCACGACGGTTGCATGGGGATAATTTCCCTATATTAGACTAAATGTAAATGCGTTCCCTGTGGGAGATTACGGCATCTGGTATCCTGATGCTTAAAGAGTTTACTCAGCCTGAAAGAATAGTGGGGAAAAAATATCCCTGGATGTTTTTTGGAATGCAGAAGGAAATTGAGATTTTTAATGTTGGGGGAACTGGCCATCATCAAACACGGGAGCCTTGTGCGCACCTCTCAGCGATGCAGTTGAAATTCCCAGTTGCAGCTGAGTTAGTTGCAACTAACTAAACTTTCCCAGCCGGCAACAGAAAAAAAAGCAACTGCATATGTGCTTCTCAAAAAAAAAAAAATTAGAGAAAAAGGGAAAAAAAATCACCCTAAGTCCAGGTGTTTATTTGTACCTCCTGCAGAGCTTGTGGTGTTTAGCAGAGACCCCCGGGGAATCCAGCAGCGCACTGCTGGGTGCAGAGAGCCTCTAGCAGGGTGCGGGTGGCAGCTCCCAGGGCTTTGCACTTCCCTTGGGTGCTGGCATGGTCACAGCAAGCCTGCCTCGCTCCTGCCCTGCCAAGCCCTGGTTTTGCCAGCGAGCAGGGCCATATCCAGCACCTCCCAGCTGGGCTCCGCAGGATGGGGGCATCTGCTGTGTGGCAGCTGGTTCAGGGTGGGTTTGGGCTTTCTTTTGGTGGTGGGGACAAGGCTGTGGGTCCCCACGTGGGGTGGGTGCAGGGACACAACCAGGCACCCACCTATGGGGTCCACTGGTGTTGGGCCAGCTTGGGGACCTGCCAGCCCAGCCCAGCCGTCCCTGGTACAGTGGGACTCGGCTGGGATTTACCCCAGCACTCAAGTGCAGCCAGGTCCCATCTGGCCAGGAGCTATGGTCCCTTTAACCCCCAGGTTAGTAAGTTGTTCCTGCAACGGTTAATGTGCATGTAAACTCGATTAAAATAGCCTTTTTCATAAAAAGAGCACTAATCTGCATCCAGTGCTCGTGTGAAGGGCTGTCCCAGGAGGACAAATGTCCCCTTGGCAAATGAGGGGAGGGGGAACCTGGGGCAGGGCTGGTGGCATTTAGGGGACGCTGGTTTTTGCCACCCAGTGCTGGAGTCCCTGGTGCACCCCCCGGCCCGGTGCCATGCCCCATGGCACTTCCACAGAGGTGCGTGGGTGTAGCAAGAGCTGCTCAGGCTCTGGGGGCTCCTGGCAGCCGAGGACTAGCCGGGGCGATGGCTGCTGCCCTGCGAAGCGGCTGTGGCGGCAGCACTGGTGCAGAGGGCAGGCATGTCCCCGGGCTGGGGCCGGGGCTGGGGGATCCCCTCGTGCCACGGGCTGCACCCTGCTCCAAGCCAGCACCAGCCCTTTTGTTCCCCTGCTGCAGCCTGAGCCCTGTGGCCAGGACCCCCAGTTCCCCTCCAGCCCCATCCCATGCTCCCCAGGAGGCAGCGGGTGCAAGCTGGCTCCCATGCCTCTGTCTCACCTTTCCCTGAGATCCGCTCTGCCGGGGAGAACTGTCACAGTAAATAAGCCGTAAATCTCAGGCGATTATCTGCTATTATCTCTCCCGAGCCAGAAGGCAGGGAAACCGCGCATTTCAACGTGCTGTTATTTTGTTATATGATGGGGTTGTGCAACGTCTTGCTTTCAAAGCCATGCGAGGGCGGGTGGCCCAGCCGGAGCCTTTCTGCCCGTCGGTGGAGCCGGACGGCGCCAGCCCTGAGCAGAGCCCTGGGATGTTCGCGTGGGTCCCGTGGCCATTTCATGTGGCCAGCTCCAGCGATGCGGCAGGGCCGTGTCACCTGCCTGTGCCAAAGCTGCGTCAGTGCAGCACCATGATGCTGTGCCTCCCAAGGGGTGGTGGCAGAGGGGATGGGACACTGGGACCTCTTTGACCACCATCACAGACATGAGGCTCGGGGCTCTGCTCTTTCTCTGAGGCTGAGGTGGGGACACAGGGTCTCGAGCAGGGGAAGCCCTCCAGTTTTCAGCTGGCTGCCCCAAACAGGACCGGCATTCCCACACAGCTCAGCTGCCTCGGTGTGACAAGGCCCGGCTCTGTCTCCGCAGGACGGCCGACATGCTGGCTCCCCCCAGACCAGCCCTGCTGCTGCTGCTGCTGCTGCTGCTGCTGCTGCTGCACATCCCGCAGGGTGCGAGAGCCCAGGTCAATCCGGGTAAGTGAGATGGGGACCAGGCAGCTGCAAGAGCTGTGAGGTGTTTTTCCCTGGGTTGTGCTCCTGCCAGGGCATCCGAGCTTAGGCTCACGTCGTCTCCACCATCTCCGGGACTTTCCCGGCTCTGGGAGCAGTGTGTGATGGCCTGGCACTCTCTGCTGTCCTGCACGCAGCTCAGCCACCACTGGTGACCCAGAAGCATCCTCCGCGTGCCATGGGCACCTGTCCCAGCACCAGCGGGCTGGCGGGGCGTTTTGGGGTACAGGCAAAGTGCTGCAGTCTGGGCTCTGAGTGGGGCCCTTCTCCGCGGGGGGCTGATTGAGCCCGTTCAGTTTTGAGGCTGCGGCGTGCAGAAGGCAAGGCGCCGGGGTATTGTTTGCTGCTGCTGGGACGTGCTTTCTTTGGCGGTTTTGCAGCAAACCAAGGTTGGCTTTAGTAAAGCGCCTTGACGAGGTGCCTGGCTTCTGCTCAGAAACCACAACACTGCGCCGGACGTCAGCGAGAGAAGTGTGTTTAAATGGTTGTTTCTGCAGGGCTCAGCCCCCTCCCTGTGCCGCAGGGATGGACACAGGGCCCAGGCTCCTTCAGTGCATCAGGGTTTCCCTGGGGCATCCCTTCAAAGGCTTCTTCCATCCATGGGGAGTGTTTGCTGAGTCTCAGGGAAGCAATCCTGTTTCTTCTGCAGCCATCAAGGGCCGGCAGCTTCAACTTTGCCTGGCCAGGATGGTTATTACCTAGGGCAAAGGAGCTGGGCTGGCTCCATGTTCAGCAGGAGTTAATGGGAATTCAGTGGGAGCTGCACTCTGCAGAGCATCACAAGTGGGAGAGCTGGAGACAAGAAGAGATGCTCCCCGCTGTGCCAATGCTCATGCTGAAGATGCGCCCGTCCCTCTGTCGGATGCAGGGGATGGTCCCTGTGGTGCAGGGACCCGGGGGTGGGAGCCAGCTGCCGGGCAGCACCGCATGCTGGGACGGGAGCTGCTTGCCGGCGCGGCACCAGGCAAGCCGGAGGCCGTGGGGGCAGGAGGTGGCCCCAGCACTGCATCCTCACCTGGGCCCTGCCGCCTCGGTGCGGGTGTTTGCTCGGGGCGGTGTGCGGAGGGAGCGCTGCGGGCTGGAGCCGGCGGCCAGACAGTAAACACGGCCAAACAAGCCGGCCTTTCAGCAGCTTTCTTGGCAGCCAGGCGTGAAAAAATAACTCCTGGGAAGCGGCGTGGATGTGGTGCCGGGGGAGCCGGCTGCCGCGCGGGGACGCAGCCCGCCCGCCACCCCGGGTACTTTTCCACTCGCAGCCGGGTCGGCAGCAGGGCTGGTGATGGGAGCCGCAGACCAGCAGGGAGGGCAAGCGCCCAGCTTTGTCACTTGTTCCCCCAGGCAGGTGGGGGGAGCAGTGGGGCGAAATGGCCGAGAACAGGTCGCTGCGGGTGGGTTTTTTGGGCGAGCAGCCTCTGGAGCGAGTCCTCTGGGTTCCCCCAGAACAAGGAGCGTGGGGACAGCAGTGCCAGCCCACGGGCTCTCCCTCCACCGCAGCTGAAATGCTTGCCAGCAAGGCTGAAGGGATCACCAGGGCTGGGGACCGGGTGCATCCAGTAGCCCTTGGAGCGCTGGCTCTCCTTGCTCTCAGCTTCGCTTCGAGCTGGGCTGGTGTCCATCTCTGGCCAGTGGCTCCATTTGCCCAGGCAGGTGTCTGCCTGTTCAGGACTGTTCTGTCGTGCTTCATTCCCCCTCTGTAAGCCAGAGCGAGGGATGCAGAGTGCTGCGCCTGAGCTGCCCGGGCTGCAGCGCCCACGGCGCTGTGGATGTGCCCCAGTCCCGGCAGTGCCATGCCGTATTTCGGCACGTATCTCAGCCAGGGAGGCGAGGAGGGATGCCCACTCAGCGCTCTGCCGGTCTCGTTGCAGCGGTGTGCCGGTACCCCTTGGGAATGTCAGGCGGCCACATCCCTGACGAGGACATCTCGGCCTCCAGCCAGTGGTCCGAGTCCACAGCCGCCAAGTACGGACGGTGAGTGCGGGGACCCTCCTGCGACAGCCACAGCCCCGGAGGGGCAGAATGGGGGCATGGGGACGGCTTTGGCAGCCTGCAAATGGCTCCTCCGCTCTGGTTTCGCAGGCTGGACTCGGAGGATGGCGATGGCGCCTGGTGCCCTGAGATCCCGGTGGAGCCCGATGACCTGAAGGAGTTCCTGCAGATCGACCTGCGCGCCCTGCACTTCATCACACTGGTGGGCACCCAGGGGCGCCACGCCGGGGGCCACGGCAACGAGTTTGCCCCCATGTATAAGATCAACTACAGCCGGGACGGCACCCGCTGGATCTCCTGGAGGAACCGGCACAGGAAACAGGTGAGGAGGCAGGAGGGGCTGTGCTGGGAGGCGGGGGGGGGCTGCGCCTGCCTGTCCCCACCACGCTTCTCTCTTCTCCCCAGGTGCTGGATGGAAACACCAACCCCTACGACATTGTCCTCAAGGACCTGGAGCCCCCCCTCATCGCCCGCTTCGTCCGCTTCATCCCTGTCACCGACCACTCCATGAACGTCTGCCTGCGCGTGGAGCTGTACGGCTGCGTCTGGCTGGGTGGGTGGCACGGTCCTGCGCCCTTCCCCATGTCCCCAGAACCAGGCTGTGGGGCTATCTGTCTGCTGGGAGCTGTCTGTCCCACCAGGGGCTGGCAGCGCCCTGGGGCTGGCAGGGCTCACTGGCAGCGGGGTGTCCAGCACGGGCAGCTGCTCACCCTCCGCTCCCTGCAGACGGGTTGGTGTCCTACAACGCTCCAGCCGGGCAGCAGCTCGTCCTTCCCGGGGGCACTGTCATCTACCTGAATGACTCGGTGTATGACGGGGCGTTTGGGTACAGGTGAGGACCAAGGGGGCTTCCGCACGCAGCAGTGGGTGCTGCGCTGGGCAGGAGGGGATGGGCGTGTTTCTTCCCTGCGTTTGCAGGCTGGCATGCTGATCCTCAGCAGAGCAAATACTTGGGGTCTCCCTGAAGCAGGGGACATGGCCAGCTCTGGGAGGCTGCATGTGGTGACGGGGACAGCATGATGGGGGCAGCACCCCCAGCCCTTCTTTCGAATTTACACTAACTGCATCGCACAGTCAGCATCCCGCAGCCTTTTCCAGAGAGAACCTCAAGAAACACAAAAAACCTCCTTCCAAATTTCCCAAGGGCTGCAAGGAGCTGCTGTGGGGGTGCTGGGCACAGGTGTGTGGGGTTGGCTGGAGTCATGCTCCCTTTCCCCCCCTCGCACGTGCCAGCATGACAGAGGGCCTGGGCCAGCTGACGGACGGGGTGTCGGGGCTGGACGACTTCACGCAGACCCATGAGTACCACGTCTGGCCGGGTTACGACTACGTGGGCTGGCGCAACGAGAGCACCACCGGTGGCTATGTGGAGATCACCTTCGAGTTTGACCGCATCAGGAACTTCACTGCCATGAAGGTCCGCATGCCGCCCGCCCTGTCCCCCATCCCCGTCCCCCGCCATGGCCGCACTGACAGGCTGCCCCACAGGTCCACTGCAACAACATGTTCGCCAAAGGGGTGAAGATCTTCAAGGAGGTGCAGTGCTACTTCCGTGCCGACACCAGCGAGTGGGAGCCCAGCGCCGTCTCCTCAGTGCTGGTGCTGGATGACGTGAACCCCAGCGCCCGCTTCGTCACCGTGCCCCTGCTCCACCGCATGGCCAGCGCCATCAAGTGCCAGTACTACTTTGCCGACACCTGGATGATGTTCAGCGAGATCACCTTCCAGTCAGGTACCCACAACCATGAGCCCCGCAGGGACCAGAACCTCCTGGGGAGGGGGTCTGAGGAGGGAGCGGGGCTGTGGGGCACCCATGCCCCCCACCCTGATCGTCTCCTCTTCTCCCTTGCCAGACGCAGCCATGTACAACAACTCGGTGGCCCCCCCGGAGGTGCCCATGGTCCCCACCACTTACGGTAAGGCATCGAAAAGCACGTTGCCCTGAGCTGGGCGGGGGCCGGGGTCACCTCCCTGTGGGGTGATGCTCTGGGGGGCTCTGCCCCATCCGATGGAGGAAAGGGGCATGGGCTCTCCCCTTGCCCTGGCTTGACCAGTTTTTGGTGTCCCCTCCTCCTGCCAGACCCCACGCTCAAGGTAGATGACAGCAACACACGCATCCTGATCGGGTGCCTGGTGGCGATCATCTTCATCCTGGTGGCCATCATCGTCATCATACTGTGGCGGCAGTTCTGGCAGAAGATGCTGGAGAAGGTGGGCAAGGGTGGGGTGGCTGGCAAGGTGCCCCAGGGCGGTGGGCTTGTCCCAGGCACGTTCTCCTGGGAGCTCAGCACAGGGAAAGCAGAGTCTGCAGGGGCTGATGCTCCCTTCCCCGCCTCGGGAAGGTTGTGATTTGCACCCATCTCCCATGCAAGGGGATTTAGCTGAGCAGGGCGGTGACTTTAGGATCTGCCTGCTTGTCCATCCCTCTGTCCTGAAGCTGGGCTGGGGAAGAGGAGCCTGAGGGGGTCTCACTGCAGCCCTCGTCTAACTGAGGGCAGTCACAGAGGTGATGGAGCCAAACTCTTCTCTACAGAGGCAGACAATAGAAGGGGGGGGACACGAGGACAAATGTCTTCCCCAGGCAGGTGCTGCAGCCCTGGGACAGGGCACCAGAGAGGGGGGCTCAGGCCTGGGCATGGCCACAGTGCCATGGAGCACAGGAGACCCCATCCCGCCGGTGCTGTGGAGACCCCCTGTCCTAGCTCTCTCCTCCCTTGCCTCCGTCTCGCAGGCGTCGCGGAGGATGCTGGATGATGAAATGACCGTCAGCCTCTCCCTGCCCAGTGAAACCAGCATGTTCAACCACAACCACTCCTCCTCCTCCAGTGAGCAGGAGTCCAGCTCTAC
Organism: Balaeniceps rex; assembly: GCA_013401315.1. Classification (NCBI taxonomy): domain Eukaryota; kingdom Metazoa; phylum Chordata; class Aves; order Pelecaniformes; family Balaenicipitidae; genus Balaeniceps; species Balaeniceps rex. The sequence goes on along the minus strand of VYZW01044552.1, from coordinate 23,924 downwards.
CTATGACCGCATATTCCCCCTGGGACCCGACTACCAGGAGCCCTCCCGCCTGATCCGCAAGCTGCCCGAGTTCACCCCAGCGGAGGAGGACACGGGTGAGAGCCGGAACACCCTGCGCGCTGAGAGCCAGCCACCGTGCACCGAGCCCAATGCAGCCCCAGCCCCAGCTTTTGGCCAAGCTCCAAACATTTCAGCACAGAGGGGTGGGGGGATGTTGCACGAGCTCCTGTGCATCCCGCTCGAAGGTCACACAAAGCCTGTGACCAAGAGTGATCACCGGTGTCCACGCCGGGCTGAGCTGTGTCCCCACCACTGTCCTTGGGATGCTTCAGCGTCTCTTCCGCGGTGATCCGGAGGTCAGGCACTGATCCCTGCTCATCTGGCGCCTGGGGCTGCGTCGGTGCATTTGTCAGCGATGGGGAAGGAGCGCAGCAGCCTGCGGGGTCTGCAGGAGCCCAGCCATGCCAGGGCAGCACAGGGGCTCTGGGGAGGACGAGGACAGAGAAGCTGGTGACTGGAGCGTGAGCGGGCACAGGGAGCAGAGGGTGCAGGGGAGGACACCCACGGCAGGGCCGGCCCCGCTGTCTCCCCCACAGGCTGCAGTGGCCCCGTGAAGCTGTCCCAGGCCAGTGGCCCTGAGGGTGTCCCCCACTACGCCGAGGCTGACATCGTGAACCTGCAGGGTGTGACGGGCAGCAACACCTACTCGGTGCCAGCCCTCACCATGGACCTGCTCTCGGGCAAGGACGTGGCTGTCGAGGAGTTCCCCAGGAAGCTGCTGACCTTCAAGGAGAAGCTGGGGGAAGGCCAATTTGGGGAGGTGAGTGGGAGCTGGACCTGCTCTGAGCAGGGCTCAGGTAAGGCTCAGAGCCTTACCTGGTTCACATGGGCCAGGGGAGGCCATCAGTCGGTGGAGGTAAGGGCTGCCCATTGCCCCCCTCCAGGTTCACCTCTGCGAAGTGGAGGGCATGGAGAAGTTCACGGGCAAGGACTTTGCCCTGGAGGGCTTGGACGCCAGCTCCAGCTGCCCTGTGCTGGTGGCTGTGAAGATGCTGCGAGCAGATGCCAACAAGAATGCCAGGTACGGGGCCGCGGGGTCCATGCACCCTGGCATCCCCCATACACAGAGCCCCCCAGGAGAGCCAGGACGCTTCAAAAGCATCCCCTGCCTCCCGTGGCCAGGCGCTCAGTGCAGCCATGAGGACCACGTGAGCCATCTGGAGATGCTGGGCTGCCACGATTCAGGACTCTTGGTCCTAGCTGGTCCTAACCAGCTCCCCAGCACCCCATCTACCAGCAGAGTCCACCCTACAGCTGTCCGCGGATCAGCCCCAAGCTCCCCCTCATGGCCTCCAGTCCCAGGGGAAGGGACCCATGGGTCCCTGGAGGCTCGGGTGGGTGGGTGGCATGCTCAGCCAGTCTGTGTGCACCTCTGTGCCCCTCTGGGTCTGTCTATCCGATCCATGTGGTTTCTGTTCCGGAAAGGAATGATTTTCTGAAGGAAATCAAGATCATGTCGCGGCTGAAGGACCCCAACATCATCCGTTTGCTGGCGGTGTGCATCACAGATGATCCGCTGTGCATGATCACCGAGTACATGGAGAACGGAGACCTCAACCAGTTCCTGTCCCGCCAGCAGACAGGCAGCCCCCCCGCCGGTCACGCTCCCACCGTCAGGTACCGCCGCCCAGGATGGGCAGGGGCAGGCAGGGCTGCCTGCTCTGGGCACCCTGCCCGGCTGTGGGGGACCCCACTTGGGGCCATGTACCCCCCAGCTGCCATCCTGCCCAGCACCTCAGTCCTCCCTTGTCCCCCACTGGCAGCTACAGCGACCTGCTCTTCATGGCCACCCAGATTGCCTCTGGCATGAAGTACCTCTCCTCCCTCAACTTCGTGCACCGAGACCTGGCCACACGCAACTGCCTGGTGGGGAAGCAGTACACCATCAAGATAGCAGACTTCGGCATGAGCAGGAATCTCTACAGTGGGGACTACTACCGCATCCAGGGGCGGGCGGTGCTCCCCATCCGCTGGATGTCCTGGGAGAGCATCCTGCTGGTACGCGGGGGCTGGTGTCCTCTGACGGACACTGACATGGCCCTGGGGCTGCTTGCAGCCTCTTTTCCTTGGTCTGGGGGGTGCAGAAGGGACGGAGAAGTCTCTTTTCCCTGGAGCTCAGCTTTGGGGTGAAGCATGCAGAAAGCAGGAGTGGTAGCAGTTTTTTGAGGTGGGATGGGAGGACTATGGTGATCTTTGGTGTCCCAGTGCCCAGCCTTTGAGTGGGATGCTTGACATTTTCTCCTGGCCATGGTCAGAGCTGGAAGAGGGAGCAGGGTTACTTTTTATCTTTGCAGGGAGTTGGGTCCTTACCAAGCTCCAGCTCTCAGAGCAGTCACTGCAAGCCAGACCCAAAGCTCACCAGACTCTGGCCCTGGGCAGAGAGCAGGTGTGCGGGACCAAGCCCCCTCTGGGCCCAGATCTGGAAGCTGAAGCATCCAGAAAGAGGTTTTTAACCCCGGGGACTTAGGGCTTAGGGAGCTGGACAGGGTAATGCTCGTGCCTGACCCTGCTCTTCTCCCTCCGGTCAGGGCAAGTTCACGACAGCCAGTGACGTGTGGGCATTTGGCGTGACATTGTGGGAGACCTTCACGCTCTGCCGGGAGCAGCCCTACTCTCAGCTGTCTGATGAGCAGGTCATCGAAAACACCGGCGAGTTTTTTCGGGACCAGGGCCGGCAGGTAGGGACAGGACTGGATGGGATGGGATGGGATGGGACGGGACAGGATGGGATGGGATGGGATGGGACAGGCAGTGGTACGCCTGGGACACTGGGGGACCTCAGAAAAGGCTTTAAGGTGACCAGATAGGGAGCTTGGCTATGGGGGAGTTATGGGGCAGGACTCCTCTGGGAAGGAGTCCTGGTGAAGGGCCCAGCATGGCAAACCCTGTACTTTACACAGCCCAAGGCACCAAGCGCTGCACTTGCCTGCTGACCCCTCCGGGTGTTTAGCCAGGCTGGGAGACATGAGCAGGTGTCCCCATCCCCACCACCGTGCCATCTGGGGGTCCCCTTGCCCCTGAACACACAGCAGCACAGCTCCCTGCCCTGGTGCACGGAGAAATGGGGCTCCCCAGGAGTAGTTTGCTTTTTGGTTTCTGTGGCAGTAACTCTCTCCCTTTGTCATCTTTGCCTTTTGTTTTGAAGACCTACCTTCCCCAGCCTGCACTTTGCCCTGACTCAGTCTATAAGCTAATGCTCAGCTGCTGGAGACGGGACACTAAAGATCGTCCCTCCTTCCAGGACATCCATCGCCTCCTCCAGGAGTCAGCCAGTGAAGAATGACCCTTTGCTCCCCCCCAGCCTGGTCCCCATCCCTCCCCATCCCCAAAGGAGCCCTATATGCAAACCAAAGCCACTTCACTCGGACTTAGCAATAAAACCCAGGCAGCTGGTCTTGTTCTCATTGTACAGTGAAGCTTCAGAGGAAAACCCCAAGGGCAGCAAGGAGAGCCACGGTGTGGGACGACACGGACCTCCTGTTCGCTTGCTGACCTGAGCCCGGGAGCGACGCAGGCTGAGACAAGGGTTATTTATTGACGCAGCATGTTCTTGGTGACGATGACCAGGACAGAGCGGCTTCTCTCCCCTGGTCAGAGGGGAGGAACGTCAGCTGGACTTTCTTCATGAAGAAGCTCCGGGCCCGTGTGCGGGGCAGGCGCCTGGAGAAGGGATGCATGTGGGTACGTGCCTGCTGGAGCAGGGACCACCCGGCAGCCACTACCTGCTGGAGGAGGAGCTGGGAGTTGCCACTAGCTCACAGCGGGCTGTGCAATTACAGGACAAACCCGAAAACTCTCCGCACATTTTGGGCTTTGGACATGTCGCATGGAGGGGCAGGAAGCCCTGTCCCTGGCAGCCAGACCCAGTTGCACAGGGGGAAGCCTGACGGCACTTCTGGCTCCTCGCCCAGCTGCTGGAGCGGGCGGTGTGCTCAGTCACGGCTCCTCCATGTCAGCTGGGGAGGACCAGGCATGCCAGCCCCGGCAAGAGGCACACCGAGGGGACCTTCTCTCACCCACTGCGGCCACTCCAGAGCCGCTCAACTGCCCAAGAAATGCATTTTGGATGCCGCATGGGTGCTGTGCGGCAGCCAGCAGCGGGATGTTAGCACCTTTCACCTCCAAGGGGAAATCTCCAGGTCTTCCTCTCCCAGGGTTAACCCGCACCTTCATGTGCCATGAGAGGAAGGCACATAGCAGAGCTTTCAACATCTGCTGCCTGATGCCCAAGCCTGCAACAGCCTGTGGGCATGGAGCAGCAGGCACCCTGGCTCTCCCTGGCGCTCGGCCGGGGGCTTGCAGCTCTGCTGAAGCGCCTGGGCTGGACTCCGCCACCCTGACCATCCCGCAGCAGTCTGGCACCAGTCCATCCTCCCGGATCCGGCAGCTCCGTGAGCAAACTGGGCAGGTGCCAAAGCCACGTGCCCCCCAGGAGCCCTGGCATGTTACTTGTCATGGTCCGAAATTGGACCCTCCTGCAGCTGGGCAGGAGGCACTTTGTACTTAGAGGGTACACGGACCCTTCCATACTTTTGTATGCATTAATTCAGCGCCATCAAGTCACGCGTGGCACAGTTTCTGGTATGCTATTGCTAAGACATGTATATATTCAGTAGATGCACCTGTATATAGGGGAAAACCCGCTGAAGAGACACTTGCTACGTGAATCTGGTTGCATGGTTTCCTTGCGGCGGTTCAGAAGGCGCCTTGCCTCCTCCTTGGGCACCCCTGGGAGCCCGGCTGGTACCCGCCTGCCAGGGGACTCTGGGGCCACACTGCGTGTACCGAGATGCTGTGGGAGGAGAGCTTGGGGGAGTGCACACATGTAACAGAGTAAGAGATGGAGGAAGGATGCTCGAGAGACCTGCTGGTTGACCCACAGCAGTTGCCCATCTCCTTGGGTGACAGGGAAGGTGCTCTGAGGCTCAGCATCCATGTCAGGAGATGCCCATGGGCAGGGAACAAGGCGGGACAGCGGGCCTGGGAGAGGGGAGGTCAGGGATCGGGAGCTGTGCTCTGCGGAGGGGCCAGCTGTTCTCCCTGCACGTGGTCCCACTGGCTGGGGCAGACGAGGTCTCATCCCTGCTGCACGTGTAGCCTGCAGCGGCACGGCGCTGTGCAACTGAACCGGGACCTGGAAGCACCAGGCTGGGTAAGGGCACGTCTGCCCCATGGGCACAATGGCTCTCGCCAACCCAAGGCCCTGAGCTCTGTGCATGGGCGCCCCGCACAGGGGGCTGCACAGCCACAGGTTAGGTAGCATGTTACGGTGCCGGGGGAGCAGCCCCACTGCCCAGGGAGGTGCGGGGGGCTGGTGTGTCCATCCCCTGCTCCAGCTGTGACACCGGCCCCGCCAGGAGCAGGGCTGCTCTGGAGATCTCCAGTGGGCCCTGCACACCCAGACCTCTCCCCCACAGCAGCACTGGGAAACAGTGACCTGGCGGCATTTCTGTTTGGCTGCAAAACGTCTCTCTGCGGCAAAGGATGGGAGGGCAGAGCGTGCCATGGCTGCCTGCGGAAAGCCTGCCTGCTGCACCTGCGGAGCACGAGGGGCTTGCTTTTGCTGGGCCAGCGAGGCAGGGCAAGGCAAGGTAAGCTGAGGCAAGGCAAGGCAAGGCAAGGCAAGGCAAGGCAGGGCAAAGCAAGGCAATGTAAGGCAAGGCAAGGCAAGGCAAGGCAAGGCAAGGCGGAGTAGGCGGGGCCTGCACAGCGGGGGCGTGACCGGCATGACAGGGGCGTGGTCTGCACACCGGGGGCGGGACCAAGGGGGCGTATTCCCGCACGCCCCGCCCCCTCCGCTCGGCCCACCATCACGCCACCGGCGGCGCCGTCCCCGCCCCCTTCGCCCGTACCGATTGGCGGGGGGCGGCGGAGCGGGGCGGGGCGTCACGTGCCGGCAGCGCTTATAGGGCGGGGGTGGAGGCGGCGGTGGCTACGGGAGTACGCGATGGAGCGGGTGGTGTTGGTGACCGGTGCCAGCGGGTGAGCGGCGGGGATCGGGCGGGGGAGGAACCGTAACGGAGCGGGCCGGGCCGGGCCGGGGCAAGCCGGGCCCGGCACGCCCCGGCTCGCCGCAGCCCGCTCAGCGTTGTATCTGACACGGTACCGTTGCAGCGGCGTGGGGCTGGCGCTGTGCATGCGGCTGCTGGAGGAGGATGGCCGCATCCATCTCTGTATCGCCTGCCGCGACACCCAGAAGAGTATGGACACGCGAGACCGCATCCTGGCCGTCCACCCCGCTGCCCAGGTCTCCACCGTGGAAGTGGACCTGGGTAACCTGGCTTCTGTCCTGCGTGTCGCGCGTGAGCTCCGCTGCAGGTATTGGATCTCTGTCCTCCACCCCACGGGACCCTCCTCTCCACCCTCTGCCCCTCACTCCTGTGCTCTTCCCCACGCAGGTTTCAGCGCCTGGACTTTGTCTACCTCAACGCTGGGATCATGCCCAACCCACATGTGAACTACAAGGCACTCTGGCATGGTCTCCTCACCGGGTAGGAGATGTTGGGGGAGTCTGGTCCCCATCTTGTGGGCAGTATGGGGTGCTGGCAGCATCATCATGGCCAAAGCATGCCCTTGGGTCCAGGGCTGCAGACCCTATTTTGCTTCCTTAGTGTGACACAGAGAACGTCCCTGTGGGATGCCTGGCCTTGCGTGGGGTGGGCTTGGCAGCTCGGTGAAGTGCCGGGATGCTCCAAGGCACCCAGTACTCCTTCTGATCCCTAGTGTGAGGCCTGCAGCGTGCAGGGGGAGGGCAAGAGTTCACTCAAAGCCTGCAGCTCCTGGCACTAGGCATTGAGTGAAAAAGGCTGGTGTGTTGCTGGGGAGGTGAAGTTTGCTCTTCCTGGGTCTCCTTACTGTTGTTTTGGTTCCACTGTAGGTTTTTGTAGTTGTTCTCAGCTGTGGATCATGGTATTTTGTGAAGCTAATAGTTGGTGCTTATTCTGTAAGCACCATAGGGATAAGCATCGTTATTCTATAAGCAACATGGGAAAGCTGAGCTAGGGAGCAAAGTGACTTGCGTTGAGTCTCGTACAGTTGTTGCAGTCTCGAACATAGATGCTAGACTGCCTTCCTTATCTGAATTAGGCATGGCCCTGCAGCTTAGTTCCATGCTGGAGCTTGATTTTGTTACCTGAATGTGAAATAGAAGAGCAAGACTTTTTTTTTTTTTAATGGTACTTTACTGTGGTGAAGTGAAGGAAGGACAAGTCTTCTCTGGTCTAGTCATTATTGAGACACTTGCAAATAAAGGAGCTGAGATACTCTGTAAACTTTTTCCAGCTATTTTTTCATGGATTAATAGAGCCCTTGAAGGTGAAACTAGAGAGTCTGTGTGGAGCCTGTGAGGTGGGGGATACTTCTGAAAGACTGAAGTGGGGCAGCACTAGATGCCTCCCAGCAGTGTTCCCCTCTAACTCCTGTCTTGGCTTCCAGGAAGGTGCTTCACATGCTGACCACTGCAGAAGGCATAATGACCCAGACGGACAGGCTTAATGGAGATGGACTGCAAGAGGTGTTTGCTACCAACCTCTTTGGACACTTTATCCTGGTGAGGCTGTGTATGAAGATTGAGCCCTCGGTCTGGTGGCTGCTGTGGGTAGGGATAGGTACAGGCAGTACTGATGAATACAGGTTCGGACACTGATGCAGGCTGCAGAATGATGGGGCAAAGGTCTTGGGCTTTGTTAAAATAGCAATAAATGGTGATAGTCATTGTTGCAAGGGTTAATATAATCTTGAGTTTGCTCTAATTAGTCAGTGGATAGAGGTAAACCGTATGTAGTTCTCTCTGTCCAGGGCAAATACCAAGACTTGGCTATATTAAATTCCGAGGTGCTCAACTGAGCAGTGTAAGAGAACGGTGGCTGCTTGTAAATGCTGCTGGTGGACCTTTGGGCTGAAGTTATACCTGAGCAGTGGCTGCTTCTGGCTAGTCTAGTGAAGATTGGCCAAGACTAGGAATGCTGAGATAAGCTTGTGGCTTTTAAGAACTGCAAAGCTATACTGCAAGACTTTAATGTTACTGTGTTAAATAAGTTAACAATTATTTTGCAGGTTCGTCAACTTGAGTCTCTACTCTGTGGTAACGAAAAGCCCTCACGACTCATCTGGACCTCTTCCAGCAATGCCAGGGAGTCTGCCTTCAGCCTTTCTGACTATCAGCATGCCAAGGGGAGGGAATCATACAGTTCCTCCAAATATGCTACTGACCTGACAAGTGTGGTTCTGAACAGGAAATTTAATAAGCAGGTGATGATGGGGTTTGCACGTCTGAAGAAACCTAATGAGCTCCTACTATTTATAATTATCATTACATTGTTGTTACCTAGTTGCATTCAGTCATAGTAATCTGACATGTTCCTTAATGCACATGTAAGAACTAAACATGGCTGAGGTTGAACCAGTGGTGTGGCTGGTGGAGAATCTGCCAGAGATTGCTTCTGGGGTTCTTGTCAGAAAAACTTCTGAAAGCAGAAGATTTTGGGAGCAGTCCCTACCTTGCAAGCTCTAGCTGTCCCTCTAGACCAAAGAATTGGTCTTAAAGAGCAAAGAGCTGCTGCTCTTTTCAGGCATACCTGCCTATCAGAACAGGGCTGCTCAGGCAGCAAGCCCTTGAGGTGCAGGCTCTGCTGCCTCTCCTGATGGCTCCATGCTGCTATTCAAGTTTGTCACACTAAGATGTATGAGCAACCTGCCTTCCCTGTCATGGGGGATTGCCGGATTTTGTTGGCAAGCTGCAGCCCTAGTCCAGCAATAATGATTGCACTCTTTTGAAATACTTCAGGAGAAAATGATTTGGTCCTAGAAGGCTGAACTCTTACTCTTCAAGGTGAGGTAGCATTTGATCTGAGCAGGCTGTAATTTGTGGGATGAGTGCTGTTGCTGCTGAGCTGCATATAGACTGCAACATGAGGTTGTGATGTGGTGGGAGGCTGTGCCTTCGGTCTCATGGGCTTGCAATGGGCACAGATTTAACATGAACATCTCCAATTTGGACCTCTCAGAAATCACTACCTCTAATCACTCTCTGGCTCTGGTAACTTTAGAGAGGAGATCATCTACTATTAACTGGTTTCTACACTCATCTTCATTTTCTTGCCAAGAAGTACTAGGAAAGAAGGGGTATGATCCATTCTTAAACTAGCCGTTGTGTATTTGCACACTGACTCGGTTTATTCTCTGCAGGGTCTGTATTCCAGTGTTGTTTGTCCTGGTCTTGTTATGTCTAACATGACCTACAGAATTTTGCCAGTTTTTCTGTGGAAGCTGCTAATGCCCATCATGTGGTTGGTAAGTGGGTCTCCTGGCTGGTTTTGGGTTGAGGTAGCCCTGCTGTGATATCCTTCGCTGCAAGTGATGTGCAGCATGCTTCTGGCTCCTTGCCACCCATGCTGCTGTACAGCTCTTCCTTCTGTTGGACTGGGCAGGCTGGCCCCTCTGCAAATGTTCCCTTTGGCCCCTTGGGGCCCTGATTTCCAAGCTGAGTTTGGAGGTTGGGTGCTGGACAGCACTGTACGTTGAGCCAGGGTTCAGCCCTTCAGCCATAGCAGTGTTTGTCAAGGCTCCCCTGGGAAGGTTTGCCAGCCTGGTGTGGGCTTGTGAAACCCTATCGTTTTGGTGGCAGCAGAGCTCAGGACAAAACTTGGTCCCTGTGCTTTGAAATGTTGTTTGTTTCTCTAATAGGCACTGTATTTTTCAGTGTTCTTTCTATCCCTCTAGAATAGAGTGTCTCCTGGTCTCTTCTTTCCATCCCTCTGGAAAGCAAAGCCTGCTGCTCTCTACTGCCTCTTGCCCTGCTTCCCCAAAACTTTCCTTGCCTTTCTTCCTCTGGGCTTCAGCTTTTCAGGTTCACTGCAGTTCTGTACCTGCATGCAGGCTGCCTGCTCTGAGCCTTGATGCTCTTGCTGCAAGATTAGCCTTTCTGCTTAAGCTGCCCTGGCTGGCAGCAGCTGATCCTGATGGATCACACTTCTGGCAGTGGAGAGGCAATGCCTTCTCACTTGTCCTCAACACTGGCAGTATTGCAGATCCTCTCTGCCTCCTGCCTGATGTGCTCTTAAGACCATTCAAGAAAATGTGCCCGCAGGGCATATGTGTGGCCTGTTGCCTCTTGCTTTGGGGGTGAGCTCTGTGTGGGGGCACAGAGCGGGGCTTGCTGATCTGGTGGGTGGCTCCAGAGACCAGAGTTCATGGTGATAAAGGGATGCTTTAGTCATAAGTGCAGTGTTACCTGTAGCCAACTTTGAGAAGCGTTTCTACCTCTAGTAGATGATCTGGTGTGACTGGGCTGCAGGGGGCTTGCCAAAGAAATGTTGGGCCAAAATACAGATTCTGTCATGTACTTCTTTTCCCCTCAGATCCGCTTTTTTGCCAAAACTTACACTCTGACACCTTATAATGGGGCGGAAGCTCACGTAAGTAGTTCACAACTTGATTTTAATATTCCTCCCTTCTGGGTAGCTCTTCCAGTGTCTGCTGGCTTGAACAAAAAGAGCCTCTCTGCCAGGCTGGTGGGTGGGTGCTGTATTTCCCCCTGAACAGCTCACAGCAGTGAGTGCTGGGGGACCAGCTGTGACCAGGGCTGATCCAACAGGTGATGCTTTATGCCACTCATCAGGTAAAATAAATGATTTTGGAAAAACACTATTCCTTCCCTCTCAATCAAGGAGAATGCTGCTCTCCCTGTTGGCAGTCGAGCAGCCATAGACGTGCAGGCACAGGGGCTGGAGGTGGGTAATGCAGGGCACAGTAGGCATCAAGAACAGTAGTGAGCAAGTTTAGCCAGGTGAACTGCCTTAGTGGTTTAGCACTGGGGCATAAACATGGTGTACTGTTGGCTCTAGTAGGTCACAGCCGAGAGGAGCCAGCTCAGACCTTCTTCTTGAGATATCAGGTCTTCCCCTGCTCGGTAAAAGCACCTGTGGTGTGTTCTCCTGTGTCCATTGGCAGCCAGGTCCTTGACTGCAGGCTTGGTTGGGACAGCGTGCGCTAGACTTGGTACATGTTTGTGCTGTTCTTCCTAGGTGTGGCTGTTCAAACAGAAGCCAGAGTACCTGGATGGGCTTGTCAAATACCACAGCTGTATTTCTGGACTGGGGAAGAGCTATGTGGAGCCCAGAAAGGTAAATGGAGTGGCAGCCTCCTGCTGCAGGGGACTTGGCTGGGGGTCTGCCATCTGCCTTGCATGGAAGGTTTGGTGCCAAGGGTGTCCTGTGGCTGGAGTGGAAACAAGACGCATGTTGAATGCTGACGTGGGGTTATCTCTGAGGTTTCCTGGAGTAACTCCTGGCTCAGGCTGGAGCCTGGAAGACAGTGGAGGCAATGGTTAGAACAGGACAAGTGTGTAATGATGCTTCCCCAAAATATGTTCTGGCTTGTGCACTGGTGCTAGAGGCCTTTAGTTGCCTCTCTGAATGTAGAAGCTCTGGGCATGCATCCTGCTATCCCCAGAGCTGCCCTCAGCATCTGTGCTGGCTGCCACCGAGGTGATGGTCTCACAGTGCTGTTCTTATTGTCTTCCAGATTGATGTGGATGAAGAAACTGCTGAGAAATTTTACCAAAAGCTGTTGGAACTGGAGAAGCAGACTCTAGAGAGATACAGTGATCTCCTAGATTAAGTAAAGCCAGTCTCAGTGGGATAACAGTCTTGTATTGGTGACATGGGCTTTCTTTATTCTGGTGCTACTTGTGTTGCCTGCTGTTCTGCAGGCACATGGCTTCAGACCCCATCTTCCTTCTCAACAGAAGGTGAACAGTTCCTGAAAATGGAAATGTGAAAACTGAAGAGAAATACTTAGTCTTTCTGGTATGGGACTTTTTCCTGGCATAAAACTGGAGACCTAGAGCAGGTGGAGACTGTCTTAACACAGTTGCAAAGCACTGTCTTGCAAAAGCATGACTGAACTGTGCACAGTTCGGGAACAGCCTCAAAACATGTGGTTTAAATCTGGCTTGGTGCAGGAAAGGCAACAGTCTGGGTGCTGCCCTGTGTCTTGGCTCTACTGGTCTTTCTAGATGGCTCGAACACATTACCTGTGGCTGATCTTGAAGTACTTGAAGGCCTATCTTCAGAAGAGCTGCTCTTCATTTGTACACCAAAGCTGGGGTGGCTTTCCAGATGTGCTCAACAAGACTGTACCTTACTGGAAGTCAGGCTCTGCACAGCATCTGAAGTCAAGCTCCTGAAGAGCTGGCCTGAGAAGCGCACCCCTTGCCTCAACTGTGAGGACAGATGCCTTGCTGTGCCCTGGGTGTGGGGCCATATATGTTGTAAACACAACTGGCTGGGAAGACTGAAGCTGTGGATGTTAACCTGGGCTCTGGGCTAGTCTGCTCTGTTTGTAGGCAAGGAGAGGTTACCATGTTATTTTATCTATTTAACTGTCTTTTTATATAAATTTAATGTACCAAGTATTCTTCCTGTTGTCTATCTGGGGAGCTTCACCAAGTACCCAGTGTACTTCAAATGCTGCAATGAATAAATGACTGGAACTGACTTGTCCTTGCTGCAGCGGTGTCTTTACTCCAATAGCTGGCTGCTTTTGACTCGGGGCTGGAAGGGAGGTTGGTTTGTTGCCTTGCACAATAAGCCTGTGCATACCCAGGAAGCATGGGGTCTGTTCTCTCCTGCCATAGGAGAGCTGTTAACCACCTTTTTGGGTTGACTTCTCGTCTTCCTTCTAGTTAATGAAAGACATGAGTGACTTCTGAAGAATTCAGTGCGGTTTTAAGCACCTGTGGGCTGTCTGGGACTATTTCCCAGCCTTAGGCACTTGCAAGATGTAGATGTCTCTGGCACTTGCTCACCCTGATGTGTCACAATTACTGATGTAATGCTCCCTAGTAAGGGAGCGTTACGGTGTGCCCAGACGCTTCTCTGGGGCCTGGCAGGGGCCAGGTGAGGTTAGGAGGGAGGCTGTGCTGCTCAGCCCTGCACCACCCTGGCTGTGGTGGAGACTCCCTGAGCTCTGGAATTGCGGCTGCTGTGCTGCCCAGGCTGGGGCATCCTGCTGGGGGCTGGAGCGCCCGCAAGGGCTGGCTCAGGGGTCTGTGTAGGAAACCACAGAAGCACAGAGCTGGGATCCAGGAGAATCCAGGCTCTGTAGAGGCTCTGCATTGAGTTGGCTTGTAGGGATACAGATTTAAAGAATCTTGCTTTTATTTTTTTCCTTCTTCACACCCTCCGTTGTTTCCGAGCATCTCTGCAAAGTAGAGGGGTACTGCTAGCATGGTGTTGTCTGCAGTAGAAATAGCTCAGTCTTGAGTTTGGGCTGAGCAGCACCTCTCAGCTCAGCTCTCATGTGAATACCTGAGCTACCAGCACTAGTGTGGATGGGAACATACTCTGTTTTGGCCTGATGTTGGAACAGAATGAGAAGTTGGCCATTGTGGAGTGGTGCTTCCCTTGGCTATGGCTGTAGCTGTTCAGAGTTGTGAAGCAGATTGGGGTGTGCTTATGTGGACCTTTATTTAAATGCAATGAAGTCTGTCCCAGCGTGAGATCTGGGTGCTGTGGCTTTGTTCAGCTGCATCCTGAAACCCCCTGGGGCCAGAGCCCCCCCTTTCTGGTGCTGTTTCTTCTCCACAGGGAAGGAGTCAGTGGCTGGCTGTCTCTTCAACTTGGTGTACTTGATCCCCACAGCATCCTACAGCAGTATTTGGCGCCTTGTTCTGGAGGATAGTTAAGCATGTCTTCTTGATTGGTTTTAGATGAGCATCTTGAACTTTGCTGTGCTTCTGCCCTGGGCTGTAGTAGGTATCGTTCACCCTCTCCACTTTTAGGATTCTCCACCTACCCCAAAGCCAGAGGCACTCAGTCATTCCTTATCCCTGCTCTGACTGCTCTCTGATCCTACCCCTGCCTCATTTTCTCTCTGGGGTGAGATAAATGAAATAGCAAATGTTACTCAAAACAGAGTCACAAACGCTTCATGAAATGAGTGCAGCTTACTGGGAGACAGGAAGAACAGGACTCTTGTGCCAAACTGATCACCAAACTGATCACAGTACCAGCCGTATGCTGGCACTGTAGCTGTGACAGTCCAAGGATTTGAATGCAGTAAGGTCTGGAGGTGCTAGAAGAGGTAGCTTTGAATAAGCTAGTATAGTTAGGAAAAACAAATGCTTTCTGATACATGAGTTTGGTTTTAGTTTCTTTTTTCCCTAAAGCCTGGAATAAAGTGGTGAACTTCTAGGGTGGGCAGAGGTTGATGACCGTAGGTAGGACCTTTGCGGTTTTTTCTCAAGTGTGTGCCTGTGGGCTGAAGTTGGGGATTTATCAGGGGAAGTTGTGCCTGATGGGATGGGGTGAGTGCTTTTTGCCTATGGAGCATGCAGAGGCTGGTGAGGGGAGAGGACGTGTTATATACCACCATCAGTCTTTGAGTGATCCGTGACATTGGTGTCAAGTAGAGCTATGAACAGGTTTCTGGGCTCATCTTAAAAGCACTTTGTAGCTCTGCCTTGAGGATTTGGGGTTCAGGGTTAGAGAAAACTATGTGGTTCTGCGCTGTTGTGTCTGAGCTCAGCCTGCTGCATGGTTTAGTTTCACCTTAGTTTTTTGCACTGCGATGTATGTTACATCCTGGGAGATGCAAGTGTGGGATTCAGGAGTTGTGGGGGATCTGCTGCAGCATGTGGTTGTGGTTGGTGTGGATGCAAAGTGGCCTCTGGAGATGTCTCGTTCAGCTTCCTCCTCGAACAGAGTTACATGAAGAAGGAACAAAAGGCGCTAAAGCACAAGCTGAGCCCTGGAGAGATGGGACAACCTGGAAAGATGGGATAAAGCTTGTGGTTTCTCATGAGTTTGGTCCTGCATGGAGCTGGAGGTGCGCAATCAGCCCAGGTGTCTCCAGAAAACTGTTCTTCAGTTGGAGGAGTGCTCTAGTGTCCTACAGCACTTGTCACAGGACCCCACTGCTCTGTAGGGGTTTCTGCCTGCTTTTGTGACCGCAGGCATCATTGTCCATGCCCTTCTGTAGAAGGAAACTTGGCCGTGCTCAACCTCACCTTCTGCTCCACTCCTCCATGTTGTGAGCAGCTGGACATCTTTGCATCCATCCAAAGGATGGGACTGTTCTGTGGGATGGGAACCATAACCACCTCTCAAGTTTCATCTTTTGTCCTGAAAGCACAGGTAGAACCTGGTGCCTTGAAATGGAGACTGCCCAAAGGGCAGGGGGCGGCTCAGTTGTTTGTTGCCCCCTGTGATCTTTGCCTGGTGAATTAAGCCCAAGGGGTGCTGTGCCACCTGGTTTGGCTGCCCACCACCCAGGTGACTGTGAGCAGAGCTGGCCGACACTCTGGAACTGCCGGTCTGCAGGGAGAGGTTGCTCCTCGTGCCCTGCTCTTGTCTAACAGATGCCTGTGCATGGCACTTAATCCCCTAGCTAATCCCTTTTGGCTGGCAGGCACATCCAGGCATGAAATCAGTAATGGAGAAACAGCAACTGAGTCAAGGAGAGCCCGCAGGTACGTGCATCTGTCAACCTCTTCCCAATGTGCTCCCGTCCTCTCATCTTTGCTTGCTAAGGTAGCGGAGACACCGCTGACGCCATTGCATGAGTGTGGTGCCTCCGTTGAGGTTGTGCACGTGGAGCTGTTGAGCCCTTTGTGCAATGAAAACAGGTCCTGCCCGGAGCATGGGGCCCCGTGGTGGAGCCGGGGGTGATGCAGGGCGGTGGGAAATGGCAGGTGTGGGATGGGGGAAGAGCAGTCAGCGGCAGCTGTGAGTCAGTGCAAAGACAGGAGCTTTCTGTTTGCCATCCTCAGATATGGAGCTTTCCAGAGATGCTCCGGGGCAGGTCTTGAATGTGAAAACTCGTTGCGGTTGCTCTATGACATCCTGCGCAATCAGGCTGTGCGATCTAATATCTAATCATCACGCCTCATCCCAAGTCACCGGTTTCTTATCTTCATGGGCAAACACGTTGCCTTGCTCTAAACACAGTCCGAGTCCTCCATTGCTTTACAGCTCAGCTGGCTTTCAGCTACGTAGGGCACCGATAATAGGAGCATGGGTGGGAACTGCAGCCTAAGCTGTGGCCAACGGAGGAGAAGGTTTGAGATAGGTGTGGCAGGGCTGAAATCCCTGCAGCTGGGTGACCTGTGCCTCTCCAGGAGGAGAAGGCAATGGGATTGAAGGAAACAACAAGGACCAGCGTGTGCCCCTGTAAAGGGGTGGATGTGATACAGCCAGCTTGTGTCAAAACATCCAGGGTTACCCTTTGAACAGCAACTTTGATATTGAAAGTGCCTGGAGGGGAGCTGCCCAGAGGGGCTGGGGAGAGAGGAGAGACATAGCTCTGAAGAGCTGGGTGAGAAGCAAGACGCAGAAACCCCGCTCGGAGCATTGCAGGACCATGACGCGTCTGTCTGGCAGGGAAGAGCCAAGGGGCACGTGGATCCAGGTGGGTTTCGCTCAGAATGGGCAAACTGTAGAGCCCCAGGAAGTTTTTTGGCTGGGAGAGAGCTTTCACACCTCCAGCCAGCCCTGCTCTGAACAGGGGTGGCCTCACGGCTGGACCAGGCAGCTCAGGGATGTGTCCAGGTGAGTTCTGAAGTCTCCAGGGATGAAGACTCCACAGCCCCTCCGGGCCCTGTCCTGGGCCTGCTCCCACACACCGCCCCACTTTGTAGCTTCCCAGGGGAGAGTAAGGCTGAGTTGCTTGAAGGGTGAGATGTCAGAGGTTTGGGGCAGATGTGTGCCACATGGCCAAGGAAATGGGAAAGCCCAAAGAGAGCCAAGACTGCCTGCAGGGTCAGGGAGGCTTTTCAGTGTTGCTTTGTAAAACACGGAGCTGTGCCCAAAGGAGAAACCTTGAAGGGGACCTAGTGGATGAGTTCAGGAACAGCTTGTGAGAAGAATCAGAATGAGTAGTAAATCCTTTAGCTATCTCATCAATGGGTGCTCCTGTGTAAGAGCAGAGCTTGGAGAGGCTGCGGTGCTGTAATTAACGTTTTTGGCACCGGTGCTCGGTGAGAGGAGCCTGGGAAGGCTGCCCTGCCAGAAACCCTCTCGCAGATGCAAGGATTTGTATCAAACCAAAGTGCCAGCAGGGGAGACTACAGGGCAGTCAGATCAATGCCCAGGGCTGGATGACATTCATTTTGAGGCAAAGTAGCTGAACTGATCACCATATATTCATTTCTCCCTTAAAACTGCCTCAAGCAAAGCAAACAGGAGGAGGTGGCTGGATACCCGTCCTGGGGTCAAGCTGTGCAAGGTCTTGCTGCGATGCAGTGCAGATGCTAAACGCTTATGTAGGATCCTCTTCCTCGAAAGAGAAGCTACTAAAGACGAAGATGACCTCAGGGTGCAGCGGGGAGGCACGGCTCCAGTCTTGCCCTGCTCTTTGTTTCTGCCTGTCTCAGCAGAAGCTTTGGTCGGTTCGGTTTGGTTCAGCGTACCTCTGCCTGTGGGAGTTGTGTCCCCTGGAAGAACCTGCGCCTGCTCCTCCAGGGCAGCGACAGTGGGAGGCGTGTGGCAGTCTGGCCAAGAGGAGGTGGCAGGGCCTTCAGGGCCCACTCCAGGGCTGGCTGCACAAAGAGAGCCCCCATAACCCTACTTTGGTATCACAGCACTGAGACGGCGCCTGGTGCCACCCCCAGCTGAGCGTTGCAGACTGAACATGGTCCCACCCTCAAGGGACAGCAGTGACCTCAGGGGTGGGGGATCTAACCAGTCTGTGGGATAGGACTGAGAGGACAGCCATGTTTTTGAGTATCATGTTCAGCTCTGGAGACCTAGGCATGCTCACCCACAACTCAAGTACTCCTGAGATTCACCTCCGAAGTAGCTCCGTGAGTCACTGTGGCCTGCACCTCTCTGGGAAGCGCAAGGCAGGTGCAGCAATATCTCATGTCCTTGTCATCTGAATAGATGGTGGCTCATCTACGGTAAGCCAGCAAAAGCCAGACCTGCTGAGATGGTTTGGGTAAGTCATTTCCAAGCAGCGGTACATGGAGGCTGCAGGGATGCTGCTTGCGCCTGCCAGCCCCGCAGAGCCCAGGGACATGTGCTGCGTGGCCTCCAGGCACTGGTGTCTATTAATGGCCTTAAAATGCAGTAACACCACTCACGAGTGGAGCAGATCCTCACACTACCTACCCATGCTCTGCCTGTCAGCAGCTGCCGCGGCTCGGGGGTCAGGAGAGCTGCATCACATCCATGCCTTGAATTCCCTCGATACCTTTCAGCAGGTCATGGCTTCCTTGGCCTTGGGCAGCTCTTGGGTTGACTCAAGCTCTTCCTGCTGTGCCCAACAGTTCCCTGGCCAGCTCATGATAGGCATTCTTGTCTGGAGAGGGATGTGTTGTCACCTGGGTCTGGTCTGTGTGGATGGGAGCGGGCAGAACATGCTGGGGGTCCATTTGGGTCCATGTGATAGCAGAGGTGTTGGGGAACAGAAAGGGTTGGAGGCCAGCTGTGAGGATGGCTCCATCTCTGGGCTAGCTTCCAGGCAGCGGCAGAGGTTGAGGCCAGTGAAGGTAGGGACAAGAGGTCATAGCATGCACATTGCCTCATGTTTAGGCTGGAAGGGAGCACCAGATCTAAGGTCAGAGAAGCAGAATTGGTGGGGGCAATGGGCAGTTTGGGCATTTCTCTGTGTACAAGCAGTGGGTTGTGTCTCCAGGTGTTTTATTGTAGACTCACTGGAGTGTTGATGACAAGGGCTTCTGCAGGTCTCTTGTCAGGGATGTTCCTCTTGGAGCAGGACTAGCACCAGCACTAATAATCCATCTTTCTGTTCCCTGCTGCTACAGGGCTCCATGGTGCTGATCACGTCCTTGGGCTTTCCTGCTCTCCTTTCGTGCCCTGAGTCACAAGCCTTTTGGATCCAGGGGTCTTATGTGCTGGCCTTGCAGTTTGCACCTAAAGTAAGAGGTCCATCCTTGTGCCCAAACACCTCCTGTAGGGTGAGCTCTCTCCAAGGGGCAAGATGTGCCAGGGTAGCAGAGACCCCAGGGTGCTTGGCAATGGGGACATCTGCAATGGAGCTCCCTGCTCTGCATGGGGTGGGTGCACTGGCAGCTGCCCTGTCACATTGTGGGCCTTTTGGGGACCCCTCCAGCATTTGCGACCCCTCTGACATTTGCAGTGGGACCAGAAGTCAACAGAGGTCTCCTGGCTGTAGGGGGACCCATCCAGTCACATGAGCAGCACCCAGTTTGTCTCCCACAGCAGACACCAGGACTGAACTCTTGCCTAGCCAAAATCCAGCCCTTGTGCTGGTGAACAACTCAGCAGCATGCCATCCCAGCAGGCAGCTCTCACCGGATGCAAGAGAGCTGCCGCAGTTCTGCAGGCACCAGCAGCTTCCTCCCACCCACGTGGCGATGGCTCTTGGCACTTCCTTCATCAACAAAGCCCTCAGCAAGTTTTGTGGCTCTGCCAGCGTTCCGGGCTTGGTGTTTAATGAGAAGGGGCCACGGTGGTGGGATATCTCCTGCAGGAGATCACTCTTAAGTGTGCGTGGTCATTCTCCAGCCATGGAGGCTGAGACCTGGGTCCAGCCTCTGCTATCCTCTCTTCCCAAACTCAGGGGCAACGCTGTTGGGGTGTAGAGCAGTAGTGTTGGTGAGGATACAGGAGAGAAGGGTGAGCACGCAGTCATGATGGTGGGATTAGAAGCTGGTGGGATGGATGTGTCTTCCCAAACATCCTTTGGGTCCCCCATGAGGCCGCAGGATCCTCAGTGAGTCGTGGGCACCGATCGCGGTGGAGTGAGCTGCTGTTGTTACCCCAAGGGAAACAGGGAGCGTGTTGGGACAGGTTTGGTGGTGCTGGGGCTGGCTCCATCTCTGGATGTTCTGCCAGGGGCACCTCACTGGCAGGTGCTGCTGGCACGTGGTAGCTGTGTCCTGGAGAGACCTGCCCTGGCACATCCACCCTACCTGTTCAATCACCTGCCCTGAATGCTGCAAGTCGGGCTGATGCTTGCTGCTCACTGCCTGACAAGCTGAGCTTTGTGATTAGTTGCAACAGGACCTGCCAACGCTCCTTGTGACCCAGACGTGTGCTAGGGAGAGGTCATGCCTTTGTCAGCCCTTGTTAATCCCCATTTTCTCCCCACCTTCTCCTCTTGACTGTGCCCACATCTCCCTCTCTGAGGTGCTCAGCAGTGACACGATTGCTGCAGGACAAAGGTCAGCCCTTGCAGTGTTTAGCAGAGCACTGGTATGTGAGCTGTGGGTCCAGCCACAGTGTCCTGGACACCACAAAAGTGCTGCTTGGAGCACGACAGGCAGTCCGTTCTGGACCTTACCCATGCTCGCTTTGCCAGCATTGCCAAATGTGACCACCAGCAGCTTCAGTGGGGGCTGGCCGAGGTGTGCAAAGCTCTGCCTGCATTTTCCTGCACAGCTCAGGTCCCCTGACCTCTCAGGTCCACGGTTCAGCTCAGGAGAGAGCAGAGCAGGGTATTAACGAGAGGGACATCCCAAGGCAGGTGCCAGAGCGGCTGGGAGTTACGCAGCAGAGCCAGGCTGGTTTGCCCAGAGTCAAAAGGATTGAAGCCAAACAGTCCTCAGAGGCACTTCTGTCCAAGTTGGAGGTTTCCCCAGTAGTGGGGTTTTATGTCTGGGAGATCGAAACAGAAGGTTTAACCTCCTCGCTTTGTGCAGGTGTGAGCAGCACCGTGGCCCACCCTGAGCCTCTGCTTCCCCTGCGGGCCCTGCTTGTGCCCAGCCCCTGTCTTTGCAGGGCTGCTCTGAGCACAGCTGGGTCAGCCTGGAGGCAGGGGAGCCAGGGAGGGGATCCGGCAGAGGTGGGAAGGTGTGAGCCCAAGGTGCTACGGTCAAGGCTGCGTGGAGATAATTCTGTCCTTCTGACCCAGCTTGTTAAATCGCAGCTTTTGTCTACAGATCACTCATTTTGTGTTTTCAGCTGAATGTTCGTCTCTAGAGGTGCCGCTTTTTGTGAGAGCTTGTGCAATGTGCACGGGTGCAGACAGGTGCTCGTGCAGCCTCCGTGCGAAGGGTGGTGTGAGCACACGTGGGTGCTGCCTGGGGATGCTGCTGCTGCGGTGAATCCCCTGCACATCCCTTCCCATCACAGCCTGCACCAAGGGTGGGACGCGCTGATCAGCTCCGGACGGCCCAGAAGCCAAGGGGCAGCTCACGTATCCCTGCATGTCCAGGTACTGATGGAGCAGCCAGGGCAGTGTGTGGGCGTGCTGGAAGCGTGCTGATGCTGCAGGGCATTGGCGTTGGCTAAGTGGCCTCAAAACCCAGGGATGGTCTTGCACAGCCCCATGCAGCAAAGGCGGCACGTTGTGCTGCTGTGACGTGCGTGCTCAAGGGAATTTATATTTTGAAACACAACAAGGTGGAACCTCACCTTGATCACAGGTGCTTGGCCAGGTTTAATTACAGTGTGCAGCAGGGATGGATACAAACAGCTGGCATCTCAGGGAGGCAGGATGTGTATAGCTGCACCCCTGCACCAGGGAAGAAGGCAGTGGGTGTGAGCTGGGGGTCAGAGGGACGGACACTCCCCTCCATTACCCTCTGGCTTTTTTTTGTCATCTTTCACGCTGCTCAAAGCTGGACTCCTGGCCGTGCCACACATGGGGTAACCATGGGGCAGGGGTTCCCATGGAGCAGGGCTTCATGTCTCCGAGGGTGTCACGGGAGGCATGCTGCCTGCACCGTGGGAGCCGTGCTGCCTGCACCCTGCAGGTACCAGGGACAGCACAGGACAGGCACCCATGGTGTGCAGGAAACCCCAGGCAGGTCCAAAAAGTCTCTGACACTGATGGGAAACTGCCAGGCCCCAGAGTCTGGCACTGCTTGGTGAATGGGAATAAGAAGCCATGAATTTCAGCATAATATGATTATAAGGCAGAACTTGTATGAAGTCCCACTTTTCTCATGCTACAGTAATCTGCCCTGAGCTTTGTACTCAGTGCTTACGCAGCTCAGCTTCTCCTAAGCCCAGCTTTAAGCTGCTCTCACAAGCTCTTACCAAATCGAACAGACCTGCCTAGGAAGCCTGGGGCTCATCCCAGCCAGCTAGCCCATCTGACACAGCGCAACTCTCCTGGCCTGCTCCAGGTTTTAAAAAACCAGTCTTTTAAAGTTTTATTATTATTATTATTATTATTATTATTAAGACATATTTTAAAATATGTCTCCTATTCTGGCTCAGGTAGACCTCCTCTGTCTGCCCAGGACTTGCTGAAGGAGGGATGCTGAAAGGTCAGGCTTGATGCAGTCGTGCCTCCCGCAGGTGACACAGGTTGGATAGCCTCAGAAAGACATGGTTTCTGGGGCATGTGCCTGTTCACCCAGGTCTCGTTTGACTCACAGGCATAAACACAAGTGTCACTGCTGAGGTCAGTAAGGAAACCTCTCAAATTGCTGTGCAACTCAGGGTCATATCATGAGCTTTCCGGTCTAGTCACATTGCTCCATGAGATGGATTTCCTCCTTCAGTGGATGGAGGTAGGAGGGAGCTTCCCTCACCCTGGACACCTGCAGCAAAGCTGCATGGTGGAGCTGATGCACGAGGGACTGTTACTGCTGGCTGCAGCCCCTTGCCAGGCTGCATGGCCTCCTGCCAGCCAACCATGTGTTGTCCCCAGATGAGTGGCATCTGTTGAGTCCACCTCTCACTTCAAATGCTCAGATATCTCTCTGCTGGCCCCTGGCAGCTACAGAAGCACTGCCTTCATCAGCCCCTGGCTGCTGTTGGCAGCAGGCACTGAGCTGTAGAGCCCAGGGACATGATGGCATACTCCACCAGCCTCTTTCTATATGTGACCTCTGGAAGGCACAGCTGGGCTAGCTTATAGTTCCTTGCAAAATCCAGCATGGGAATGCTGACAAAGAGACCTGCCTCCTGCAGCTTGGGTCTCTCTCAACAGGATGTGGTGCTGGCACCCAAGGCCGCAGGACCAAAAGCCACAGGAACTGAGGCCACAGGGAGGTGCTGGGAAGAGCTACAGCATGTACCGTGAGTGTGCAAGGATCAACCACAGCTTCTTGCTCACCTTGCTAACCCCCGGGCCAGACAACAAGGAAGATGACATGTCCCACCAGGGATGCTAGGTATCTCTCAGCTTTTGGCCCTAAGTTAGCTGGGGTGTGTCCTGTGCAGATGTGTGTCCTTCCCACCCCCACCGCTGATACAAGACTGGGAGGAGTGGCTGACATGTCAGAGGGTCTTCGTGTTGCCATCCAGAGACAGGCTGGAGAAACGGGCTGGCGTTCATGCAGCTCAACACAGGATAGTGCAAAGACCTGCATGGGGGGAGGAGAAACCCCATGCACCAGCACATGCTAGGGGCCACCCAGCTGGAAAACAGCTTGGCAGAAAATGCCCTGAAGGTGCTGGTGGACACCAAGTTGAACGTGAGTCTGCAACCAGCAACGTGCCTTTGCAGCAAAGGCAGCTAATGGTGTCCTGGGGTGCATTAGGAGGAGTGCTGCCAGCAGGTGGAGGAAGGTGAGGCCTCTGCTCAGCACTGGTGAGGCCGCACCTGGGGTGCTGTGTCCAGTTCTGGGCTGCCCAGTACAAGAGAGACGTGGACGTACTGGAGAGAGTCCAGCGGAGGGCTGCTGAGATGACGAAGGGGCTGGAGCACCTCTCCTGCAAGGAAAGTCTCAGCGCGCTGGGACTGGTCAGCCTGGAGAAGGCTCGGGGGAGGTCTCAGGCCGGCCAGCACTGCCTCTCTGCCCCCAGCATGAAGCATTTTAATTGCAAACAGTTTTAACGAGAGACAGCCCCAAGCACCGGGTGTGTCTCGGCCGGGCCGTGCGCGGGGCCGTGGTGCCACGCGGTGGTGCTGCGCCCCCGCCGAGCAGGGCTGCGGCCGGCGGCGGGCACGGACCGGCAGCGGCACTGGCAGCGGCAGCGCTG
>VYZW01044549.1:48359-65807 GCA_013401315.1 Balaeniceps rex | reverse complement strand
CATGGCGGGGGAGGGGGAAGCGACGGCGGCGCGTCCCGGGGTGCTGCCCCTGCGGGGGGAGCCCGGCGCGAACTTCGGGCGCCGGCCCGCGGAGGGGCTGGGGCCGGGCGCTCGTCCTGGGCCCAGCCCGGCCCTCCCCGCCGTGCGGGCCGTTCGCACACCTCCGTTTTCGCACACAAAAGGCGATCCCTTCTCCCCGGGCAGGCAGAGGCCGGCGGCGGCAGCGTGCTGGTGACGCTTCCTTATCAGCGTGTAATTAATTAAGTGTTTTCACTTGGGCCGTACATGGTAACGAGGCGTAGGTAATTAAAATAATAAGACCTTGTTACTGGCGATAGGTGATATCACTTGCATCTTAATTATTTGGTATCGGTGCTATGAAAGAGTCACAATACCACGAAGTATCGCAGTATTATTAAATCTTTTGGAAAAGGTGCCTGTAAGGAGTGGAATGTTGTCTTCCCTTCCCGCTCTGCTGAGGGATCTCCCTCAGATTTGAGCTCCAAAACCCGCCCAGAGCTGTGTTTCAGTCCCTGACCAGGCTGCGCTGCCTGCTGCCTCCTTGGCGTGTGGGATCTTGTACTCTCCAGCAGCCGCTTTCCTCTTCTGCAGCCTCCTGTCGCTAGCACGCCTGTGACAGCGTGCCTCCGCACCATCACCTTCCCGGGAAGCCAACTCTGTCCCGGGGACAAGGAAGGGAATATCTCCATCCCCAGGGCTTGAGCAAGTTGCTGCAGGTAGCCCAGGAGAGAGGAGCGGATGAGTTGGGTTGTGTTTCCCCGCCTGAGCAACAGGCGAGGAGCGGGGCAGTCAGTCAGTCAGCCGCTGCGTCGCGTACCCTTCCAGCGGTGCTGCGGTGTTGATATGCCGCTGCCTGTTGCTGCTTGTAACCAACTTGGGAGCTAGGAGCAGAGACGAATGGCAGTGTACTTGTGTGTGTGTTTGGCCTGAAATACCAAAAATTAAACTGTTGTTTTCAAAATATGGGAGGGGTTTTCCCCCCCCCCCCCC
This sequence comes from Balaeniceps rex, assembly GCA_013401315.1. NCBI lineage: Eukaryota > Metazoa > Chordata > Aves > Pelecaniformes > Balaenicipitidae > Balaeniceps > Balaeniceps rex. The sequence continues at coordinate 64,796 of VYZW01044549.1, read as the reverse complement.
CAAAAAAAAATCAGGTTTCATTTTTCTTTTGCTGCTACTACTGTGTGACAACCCAGCGCTGAATCTACCTGTCAGTGGAATTTTTTTTTGTCCATGATTGAAATACGAAAACAGAACGTTTTGGGATTTCTGGATAGCTTGGCTCAATAAACAGCATTTTAAATGAAATGCAGATTCTTATTAATTTTCATCTCTTTAAAAGGTTAGTGTTCTGAAGGAAAGAGAAGGCAGAGTTAACTATCAGGTACTTTTTCAACCATCTTGATGATTTGGTAGGGAGATTTTTCATGATGTCTTTTTTTTCAGTAGCTAGAACAATAAAGTTGAATAGTTGGTGTCCATTTTTATCACATTTTTAGTTATTGTTGAAGAAACGTACTGTAGATTTTAAGCAACTGTTGTGTTTTCGAGAGCGTTATATTAAGCATTAAAAGCACTGAAACGTTGGGAATAATGAACGCAAAAAACAGTAGGTACTTTTGATATTGGAGACTTTTGATTCTTGAAGTTCCACAGAAAGAGAAAAAGTATTTTTTTTAAATTATTTGAAGTCATCCTAACTAGCTAAGAGGAACACATCATTTGTAAAACTATTCAAGGGCACTTTGTTAGCTAGAGAAGTGTATGAGGGATTTAAGTGAGCTTTTGTGGTGATGAGGATTTCAGATAATTTGACTAATGACATAAAACATTTTAAGTAACTGCAAAGACAGGATAACGGAGTTCTTACTCTAAGGTAGTCTTTCGAATAGTAACTAAGTAGTTTCAGTTACAGAAATATATTTACCTTCCCTGAATTTCTGTTTTTGTGTATTTCTTTAGAGTATACTGTAAAAAACCTAGAACAGTGAGGATGCACCATGGTAATGGTCCTCAGAATGCCCAGCGCCAGCTCCAGAGATCCAGGTCCTTCACGGGCAGTGAGGGAGAAGAGCAACAGGCAAATTTACCCCAGTCCCCTGCAGCTTCTTTTGCACCTTCTGCAAGTCCATCTGCACCCCAGTCCCCCAGTTACCAGATACAGCAATTTATAATGAGTCGAAGTCCAGTAGCTGGGCAGAATGTGAACATCACGCTGCAGAACGTTGGACCGGTGGCTTCAGGAAACCAGCAGATAACGCTTACCCCATTGCCGATTCCAAACCCAACATCACCGAGTTTTCAGTTCAGTCCTCAGCAGAGGCGGTTCGAGCATGGATCCCCGTCGTATATTCAAGTTACATCACCGCTGCCTCAGCAAGTTCAGTCTCAAAGCCCTACTCAGCCTAACCCTGTGCCGGTGCAGACGTTACCGAATGTTCGGGCAGGCACCCCAGGCCCTGGCTTGGGTATGTGCAGCCAGAGCCCTACTAGAGGATTTGTAGATGCTAGCGTGCTTGTGAGACAAATCAGTTTGAGTCCTTCAAATGGCGGACACTTCGTGTATCAAGAAGGACCGGGAATTGCACAAATTGCTCAAGGGGCTGCTGCGCAGGTACAGCTTCCATCTTCTGGGACACCTGCTACGGTGAGGGAGCGCAGGCTTTCACAACCTCATTCCCAGTCTGGTGGCACCATTCACCATCTCGGTCCTCAAAGTCCTGTAGCTAGCGGAGCAAATATGCAATCTTTGACTAGCCCGGGCCATATTACGACGACCAGCTTGCCACCCCAAATCAGCAATATTATCCAAGGGCAACTTATGCAACAGCAGCAGCAAGTGCTTCAGGGACAGCAGCTGGGCAGACCTATTGGATATGACAGGACTTCTGGTGGCTTGATAGCAGGAGTTGGAGGACCTAGCGCATTTGGAATGACGTCACCACCGCCTCCCACAAGTCCTTCACGGGCCACTGTACCACAGGGGCTGTCGAGTCTTCCTCTTACTCCCACGGTTAATACGGCAGTGAAAAAACAACCCAAAAAATTGGAGGAGATTCCTCCTGCCAACCAAGAGACTGCTCAAATGAGAAAACAATGTTTGGATCATCACCACAAGCAGATGGAAATTCTTAAGGAAACTTTTAAGGAATGTTTGATTGAACTGTTTTTCCTGCAACATCTTCAAGGGAATATGATGGACTTTTTAGCTTTTAAGAAGAAGCATTGCGTTCCACTGCAAGCATACCTGAGGCAAAATGACTTGGATCTGGAGGAGGAAGAAGAGGAAGAACAATCTGAGGTCATCAATGATGAGGTAAGAAATCCGTTGGTTAACGTTTTGGAATAAAATCGTAGATGAAGTTATGGCACCTGGATTGTGAAGTATTAGAGAATGTGACAGTACCTGAAAAATCATTTTTACTTGATGAAGTATGGCAGTTTTTCTTTGAATAGTTGGTCTGAGAGAATGCAGTTGTGCCAGGTAGTGTGATTCGACAGGTCGATTTGAGTGTGCCATTAGGTGTATGTATTTAAAAGGAAAGAACAGAGAGGTGAAAGGAGCTTTCACTGTCCTAGTTTAGTATGTAAGCCAACACACAGGTAAAGACAGCATTGGTGTGGAAGCTGTTTTAAGCTATCAGAATGAATATGGGTAGGAATCATGGATTAAATGTCACTTACTAGACTTACATAAGCCAAAAAAGAATTAGCAAAAAGTCTTACAAGAGGTTAACCTTTGACTCGTGTGACTTCTAACTGTAGATGTTAGTGAAGTTCAGTGTTGCTGTGGCCAACAAAAAATCTGAAGTTACCTAATTACTCAGAGAGAACATGTGAATCATAACATATATGGGTCCATAGTAATGAATCAGGTTGCTTAGGCTGTCTCAGAGCTCTGTGTGTGTATTGCTGTCTAAGTGATTGAAAAATAGCACTTGTAAGACTGGACAGTAACAAGTTAACTTTGTTATTTACGGAAAGGTTTAAAATTACTAACTTAAATTCACTGTTTCTCAATGGCAAAGGACTTGAAATCAGCTTGCCACAGACAGCTGCCGTGCAACTTTTCCTGCACGTCTGTACCCATTCGCGTAGCTCTTGACCTGCAGCACCCCGGTGGGTGCTGGAGCGGTGCCTGTCTTGTGGAGCGCCTACATGGCAAGTGGTTGCAACGGGGTAGATGTAGCTGATGCCACTGCATCGCTTGGCACTCACAAATACCTTTTAAAATTTGTAAAATTATGTGTGGGTATATAGTTACCAGTTTGCAAAGAAGCAAACCAAACCTGTTATGTAAAGAAACTTGTAGTGCTTTGAAATATCTGTTAGAAATGAGTGTCTTCAGTGAAGATTGATGACTCTCTTAGGTGTGAATCATTAGTGATCATATCCTCAGTTGGAATTTGTGGGAAATTTTAACAGTATAACAGCTGAAGTTTAACTTGTTCGTTGTTTTGTGGTCTGAACTTCTTGACTAGGAAAAATGTATTTCTGCCTGTGATAGTTATTGATGCTTTTGAAGGAATCATTTCTTTCTATATATAGTAACCTAAAAGCTAGTCTGTTATTGTAATTTATTGACAATGGGTATTCAATATTTTTTTTTCCACCTGGTTTGTATTTTGTCAAATTGTTTAGGTGTTCTTGTTGGGTTGCGTGTTTGTCAGCTGAAATACCAGGTATTTTTAACTACAGTGCGCACATTTTGAGAGATCTTTAGTGGGTGCAAATTGTATAGGTTCATGAAGTCAGTGGAGCTTCTACAATTTATGTCAGTTGAGGCTCTGCCCCTCGGTCTTGCGGGTTTGGAGTTTGCTATACTTCACTGCCTTCTCGTGATGGATTGTCTTTTGTTTGTGAAAGCCGCTTGTCCATTTAACCGCCGGAGAATTTTGCAAAGTGCAGCAGCAAAAGTCTTTACATGTTTTCAAATGATGAATCCTTTTGAAAGATTAAGACATCTTTTGAGTATGTTCTTTCTTCGTATTTTTTGTCGTCTTCTCTTTTATTTCCCCCTCCCCCTCTTTACCACTTTCTGCTAAAGCAACGCACTTCATCCCTTGCCTGGAAAGGTTGATCACTTTGGGAATTCAAGGGGAGAGCGAGTGGTGGCTGTGCTCATTGCTTAAATAAATGTTGGAGCTCTCTTAAGTTCAAACTGTCTGTCATGCTAATTTGTTGTCCGTTAGGAGCAGCAATCATTAAATTTAAAACACGCTTTTATGTTAACTGGACTTAAGAAAAGGTTTCCAGTGACGAGAAGTCACTATAAATAGTCGAGGCCGTCATGCTCTGTTCTGCTATTAAAAGTGAGACAGAACTCTTCAAAACCGGCCTGCGTTCAAACCGAGCCGTACTGATGGTCGTTTAGTTACGATCCCCTCTTCAGTGAGGTACCATCAGTACAAAATGAGTGTGTTGAACAGTACAACAAAAACAAAAAAAAAAGAAGAAAAACTTTTAAAAAGAAAATGATTCTCCCTTCTTTTTTTTTTTTCCCAAAATATTTCTCTCAGGTAAAGGTTGTGACAGGAAAGGATGGGCAGACTGGTACTCCTGTCGCTATAGCAACCCAGCTTCCTCCAAATGTTTCTGCTGCTTTTTCATCCCAGCAGCAACCATTTCAGGTACTTTTCAATGGTTCTAAAATGTAGTTTCATCCCAGATTTTTTTTCTTCATTCAGATTTGATATTTCTTAGATGAATTAGAATTTTCCCAAGAGCCCATCCCTTATCATCTAAACGAAACAAACAAACAAAAAAACCTTTGCAATCTCCAAATGCATCGGTATTAATGAAGCCTTGAGGAAGTTAAATCTTTGTCTCCAGGTTGCTGGCTTATTTCATTAACTTTCAGCTTGAATGTGTTCACTTTGGTTTGTTTGTCTTTTGTTTCCCTAATGCATTTGGTTCATTTGTGCATTCTGCATAGTGATAATATGGATTCTTTTGTCTGTGGCATTGTAATTGTGGATTTCTCCTAAATTTCTTTTCTTTTTTTCCTTATCTATTAAAGGTTTTGAGTATGGCTACAGAAGGTTTCGGATTTGCCTCCCCTGAAATGTTTTAAACAACAATAATAACCCTGTGACACTTTTTTTTTAAAAATAACTAACCACTTTCCATTAGCTCTACCATAAATGTTGAGAAGAAGAAACTGAAGTGCTTATTTTTATTATATACGTCCTTTTCCACAATTTTTTTCTTTTTTTTTTTTTTTCCTCCATGAGGGAATACTGAACAAAGTAAAGAAATAAATGTGATCATCAGTTAAAATTTCTGTGGATCAGTGATGATGAAACTTTTAAATTCAGGCTAGTATGGGTTTATGCAGCTACCTTCAAATCTGTGCTACCCAGACATCATTGCTTATATACCCTGAGAAGTAATATACCCTAATTCCTCTGCAACTAAAATATTTACCTTTTTGCTCAATTATATACACTTGAATAGCAGGGGTTACAGGGTGAATTACTCTGCTGTACCATGGAAGCTGTGCAGTCTTCACTGCTTTCATCTGGGTTTTGGAAAACGGAGAGTTAAATGAAATGTAGAGCGGGTTGTGTTCCTGCGTATAACAAACGGGATGCTCACTGTGATATTTTACAAATGAGTTGCATAGTTAAGGGGCTTGCACTGAGAGCTGTTTGTTATGGCCTATACTGACATGTCTTGGAAGTCTCCTTAGGTAGTCAGGCCTCAACTAAGCTGTTTAAAATACGTAATATTATATCAGGTTATTTATTATAGTGATTAGGGTTATCATCAAGCTACGGCTACAGCAGCGATGAAGTACTTTTGAAAGTATTATACCATTTCAGACCTGTTTCAGAGAAGCTAGGAGGTACATGCTAAAAATGTACAAAACTCTCTGTGTAATTGTGGTCATACCTTTTAGCACAAACTGTTAACAGAAAGAATCATCTCTTTCCATCAGTCTTTCTCTTTGTAACTGTTTATAGAGAAAGAATGTGTCCCGATCAGCATCATCATTCAAATTTGAGAGCGTAAGTGCAGCACTCGGAGTGATTATTGTGGGTGTGCTGCATAACCATGACCTCTGGAGAACTACATTATTTTAATTAAAGCTAGGACAGTTTTAGTCTAATATTAGTGGCATGTGACTGCAATTTATGAAGACATAACATCTTTGCTCTTTGAAGCGTCTGGCTTAAATTACATGGTGATAATGCAGACGGCTGGGAGGCATACTCTTAAGAAAATGTCAGTCAAAAATCCTAAAGTAGCGATGCAGCCTGAAACTGTGAGTATGCAATCATCCAGAGTAAGAGTGCAGGTGAAATAAATGGCATTTGAAGCAGAGTTTGGAGAACGTACTTTCTTAAACTGATGTCCCAGAAAGCATTTGATGCAAACAGGACATGAGCTGAATTTGTTAATTAATCCAGTAGCATTGTAGAAAATAAGTTTTTGTGACTTATTTTGAAAATTCTGTAAATACCTAAGTGTATGATGCTTGGCCAGACACTGGCCGTTGGACTTGAAATGTGCTGCAGGCTTGTCTTGTGAGAAGACAAACATTTGAAAACTTAATCCATATCGAGTGTGATATGACAATGAACCATGACCATTAGGGATGAATATGAGTCAGAGACTCTTAAAACCAAAATTCACATCTTAAGGCTATAGCTGTATTGCTAGAGTGGCCACAAATGCCCTCACAGCAGCAAAGAGATTAAATGTTACTAATTCATAGTTATTGATAGAATCTGAGTGGCATGAGAGATATTCAGCTCAAAAAGGAGTGTCTGAAACCCAGTCCTTTTAGGTGACGTTGGCTATGTTTATTAATACCGTTCGATGAAGCATTGAAGATGTAGGGTTGTGACGGCTATGGTTTATTTCAATATAGACTGGTGTTTACTTCCTTAGGCTTGATTTACATTGGTAGAATTTCTATTAAAAATCAGAGAAGAAAAGATCTGTGAATAAACTAGAAGATTCTTTAGGGAAATTGCTATGTTATCACGATAAGCTTTTACAACATTTGCAAACCCTTACTCTACATTGATATGGCAAAGGCTCTCACCAATAGCAAATTACACTTAGAGAACTTGAATGTTACATTATCTCATTTTCTAGGACATAGAGGCACAGAGGCATACATAAAGTCCATCTTTGTATGTCTGATAGAATCTCTTAAGCCCTTTCTTTGGACCCTTATTTTTCTCATAGTAAGTTTCACAGTAGAATGTTGGGTATAGCATGGCTAAATATTGAGGAGAACTTAAAAACGTGACTTGGAAACTCAGTGAAAAGAACTGGGCTTGCACAAACATTGGCGGACATTAATAAAGTACTTGCCAGTAGTGCTGAGGGCCCAAAGAGCATGGAAATTGTCATATACCCAAACTTGTTTGTTTTAATAATCCTGTATGTAAGTCTGCCATCTGAGTTTGATGCTGGAAGGATTATCTGGGATAGATTCTCTGCCATCATTGCCAATACTAACTGTAGTAATTTTAAAATAAAGTTTTCATGCACTGTGTAATCCTACTGAAGCTAAACACCAACTTGCTGAGTCAAACCCCTGTGATTTCTTTTCCATCTCAATATCAATAGTGCTCTTCCAGGCTTGTTAATTCATAGTTGTGTGATGTTTATCCTCAGACAAAATGTCTAGTAATTTCTGATCAGCTCTGATGTCACCTTATGGCAATATTGTGTTTCTCCTCATCGAGTTTCTTTGTGGTACTCATTTTGCCAGCTGTGCAAACAAGTACAAGTCTAGTCTCTGGAAAACTGGAACTGGAACTTGTGTAACTTGGCTGAGATTCTTTTATTCCATCTTCTGAGTCTTAGCAGTTTTCCCTGAAATATTTCAAGGCTAACTCTCATGGAGCTCTATCCTGAGAGCGACAGTGATGGAGACAAAAGTAAGCTTAAACTGTCTTCAGGATGAGAGTTGATTTGTGTGTTACTGGTGTTTCACACAGAGCGAAAAGGATTAGCTTTCACAAATGTATTGGCTCTCATTTCTTACTTTTGTGTCTTGTTAGCTATGATACAGTTTATGTGTAAATTCTCTTTCCTCATCTAATTTCCCTTCTAATTAATTCTGTAATGAAGTCGCAGTGTTTAATTTTTGTCATGTCAGCTTTTTATTGCAGCTATATACTATATGAATGCGTCATTTTGACTTCATTGCAGCATTATGCAAATGGCCAGGGGTAGTACATTAATGAAAATTTCCATTTATTAAAAAAAAAAAGAAATAAAAAATATCGGGCAAGTTTATTTTTTACATATCCCATTTTCCTGGGTTTGGTATCACTTTTTTAAAAATGTAGACATGTATTATATATAACGAACTTCATCAGTTTAGTTACTGGTTTACAATTTAAACTCAGCAAAATCTGTGCATTATGGACATTTAAAACTTTATAGCAGATATCAAATTTGAGTCTCGTTTTCTTCATTGTACAACTGTTCTGAAGGATTTGTTCTGTGCTGGCCTCTTTAGATCCATTTGTAAATTACATCTTGGTGTTAGACTATCTACAGATTGAACTTTTGTGATTTGTTTTCTTTTTCCAATAGCAAACGCATACAGGGACTCCAGTAACAGCGACTGTGAACACCATAGAGATTGAAGCTTTTAAGAGACAGCAGGCACTTGCACCAGCAGGTATGTTCCGCAGACAGAATTTCACTTTGGTTCCTTTTTTTTTTTCCCAAACAGTTAATGGAGCCCACTGTTTTGTGACTCTTGAAATACAGTTTTGCCTCACCTCGGGAATTGCCAGATCCTTAGGACTACCTATTGTGAATGGGGCTGTGTGAAGAGTGCACTCCACTCACAATATATAGGACTGGATTTGGCAGGCATGGAGACATTGTTAGGTTGATTGTTCTGGATAAGAAGATTGGAGATGGCCAACTTGAAGTTAGAGGGACTCTGCCCTTGGAGCATGTTCTTCATAAATGCTACACATGTATAGTAGTCGTAGCTTTCTGAGCTGATGTTGGAATCATGTGTAGTAGTTTGCTTTGTAAAATTGAACCCATTCCATTATACCATGCCATAAATGGAATTTGAATATCACAGATTCGTCTAAGAGACCACGAATTGAAGTGGGCCGTCATGGGATGGTTTTTCAGCACCCGGGTGTGGCTTCAGGAGTTCCTCTTCAACAGCTAATGCCAACGGCACAAGGTACTGTGTCACCACATGCCAGTTGCACATTAATTTAACAAGGAGATGTTAGTGATGAGACTAGAAACTTGGGCTTCCCGCCTTCCAAGATCCTAGTCCCACCACGCACTTCTCCATGTAAATTAATACTTGGTATGCAATGCCTGGTTTGTTTAAGGAGCTGAGTGACGGGCTCCAAAGGTGCATGTGGGCATGGAAATACGTCACAGGTGCTGATGCAAAATGGTTAATCTGAGAATTCTGGAACTGAGCCAATGACTTACGAAAAGGAAACCTCCTAATTTGCAACACCATGACAAATTTTTATTCGTTAGTCATGCCAAGCTTTAGAATTAGAGTGAATGTGTTAAGAACTCGATGCTGTTATTTTAGGTTAAATTCCATTAGCTCACCAGTCCTTTTTTTTTTTTTTTTGTAAGTGTAAGAAATTCGGAAAACATATAATGACATGGTTTTTCATAGTTGCTGTGCTCCAAATTTTAGTTGCAGTCCTGTGCATGAAAAACTTTGTTGTTTATTGTAATGGTGGTTTATATTGTGATTGTGATGTGGTATTTTCAAGTGATGGTGTCTTGTGGCAAAGTAAGTAACAAATTAGTCCATTTGCAGTTGATGTCCTCTTCATATCAGTAAAGAGCATTGGGTGTTTTAATTTCACCTGTGTTGTGTTTCCTCTTGCTTCGTAGGTGGAATGCCTCCCACTCCGCAGACTGTACAGCTGACTGGGCAGAAACAGAGTCAACAGCAGTATGACCCATCTAAAGGCCCTCCCGTGCAGAACGCGGCAAGCCTGCATACGCCTCCGCCGCAGCTGCCGGGGAGACTGCAACCTGCCAATGTCCCCATGACGTCTCTCCCAGCTGCGCTGCAGCTTTCACAGCAGCAACCACAGATAGTGGAATCTCCAGCTCAGCCCCAGATTCAGGTGAAGATCCAGCCTCAAAGCGTACCCCTGACTTCCACTCCGCTTCCAGCACCACTTCAACAGCAGGTGCCACCAGCAATCCATGTGCAAGGACAGACACCAAACCAAGTGTCACAGCCACAAGCTACGATACAGCAACAGGTATGTGAACTCATTGGGGTGACAATATGTCTGTTTCGATGCCCAGTAAAATCCAGGAACATTATCTTCTTGAAAATATCTGAAATATGTTAACGTTCTTTTAATTCCACCGGACACTTAAATCCTTTCCTTATAAAAACGCAGGTGTAAATTTTATATTAAATTAAATTAAAGTCTGCGTTATGTTCTGCTGTAGTGTAGACTAAGACAGTGCTGAATCCTAAACTCATCACTAACAAATGTGTTTCTTGGGCAGACTGTGACTCTGACACGACCATCTGCAGATCCCGCTCAGACTTCTCAGCGTCTTACGGCAAATACACTACCGCCTACCTCATCCGTTGTGCCAGCAACTATTTCAGGCACAACACCGCCTTCTACATATCCAGTACAAACAAACAGGACCTCTCCAGCAACTAACAAGTCCCTGTCTCCTATTGCATCAAAACCCCCAGGCTTAGCAGTAGCAGCAGCACCTAAAACACAAAGTCCAGCTCAGAGTGCAGCAGTATTACCACAGGACAACTCTCAAGACAAGCTTGCTGAGCAAGTAAAGCTGGTAGGATTTTTTGGTTTTCCCCAAAACTTATGAACAGTTAACACACAAATAACAATTAACACGAGCAATGTGTTTGAGTTATGAAAATGGGCTATTTTTCGCAGGAGTGGGGTGCTTGGTTTTGGTTTTTTTAAGTCTGCTTTACATGCTGAGTTTTGCTTTTATGAGCATTCAGAGAAGCTGAGGAAGGCTTACTGGTCTTCATACTGTTGTTGCATTCTTTCTATTATATTGATTCTATCATTCGAGGTGACTGCAACCTCATTTATTTTCATAGCTAACTGGAGATCTTGTTTTGCTTATTTAACAGGAACATCATAGAGAACGTGCTTTTTCACAAAATCGAGCAGTATTAATAATGAAGTTGTATTTATCTTCTTTGGATAAATGCATCTGCAATTTCAATTTATGAAAAAAAAAAAGGATTATTTGATTGCAGTTCGCATATGTCTTGTAACTTGGTTTTTTTTGTGCTGCCCAGTGAACTTTTTTTATCCTGTGATTTAACAAAGTACCTCTTGTAATACAGGTTGAAGTACTGTGATTCTCTTTATGCATAAGCTGAATTTAGTTCAGTAATTTTTTCACTGATGCAGTGTTCATACTTGATTTTTGTAATGCATGTGTCATGCTGTTGCTGTCAATTATTTTGGTGGAGTGGGAACAGTTATTATTCTTCTATTTGGCTGCTGTTTTAGGTGCATTCTGCAGCTTCGTTGTAACTGTATGTACTTCTTTTTAAGGAAAATCAAATCCATCAGCGAATAGCAGAACTAAGAAAGGAAGGTTTATGGTCCCTGAGGCGACTGCCTAAACTCCAAGAGGCTCCAAGACCAAAATCTCACTGGGATTATTTGCTGGAAGAAATGCAGTGGATGGCAACTGATTTTGCCCAAGAGAGAAAGTGGAAGATGGCAACTGCTAAGAAGGTACTTGAAAAACATTTTTTTTGACTCAGAACAATCGGTCTTGGTATCACTGAGCTTGGTAGCAAAGCTATTTAAAGGTTCTTTTTTCTACAGATAGAAGTGATGGGAGTGTAAGGCACCCATTTTTAACTTAAATGAGAAGTCATGTTGTCAGCTTTGGATATTCTAGTATTTGTAACGGACTAGATAATTTTATTGATTGTGGATGCAAATAATAGTTTTGGATTTTGTAGATTTTATTCCTCCAGAAATCAAATAGCTTGTTTAGGGGACCCAGACAATTTGTTGACTGTGTCATATTTAAAAAGTACAGCTATCATGCCTGTCTCACAAATCAGCTATTTCCTCTCAATGCAGAGTAAATATAGAATTTTGTAAATAACTTCCATCGGGTGTGGTTGTCTGTCTAATTCTTCTTTCTTAATCTCAGAAAAAGATGAAGGAGAAACCATGGAGTTCTAAGCACAGCAGCGGAAACATGGTAGAGAACTGTTTCCATAGGGGAAGAGAGCAGCACAGTGGGAATAACTAAGGCAGTGATGGAATGCAAATTGGGGTGGTGTGAGATGAAATATGTAAAATCTGTTTATTTACAGTAAGCAAGAGTTTTCTATGGATTCTAGCAATGTAGCACCTTCTGTTGATACATTTGTGACCAGTTTGGAGAGAGCAACTGAAGGTCATTAGTTTAAATTGCCATGTTGTTTTCTGTTGCGTATTCTGAGATGACGGAAACTCAGAACTCTCTTCCTTACAAGCAAAATATTGAAATAGGTGTATCATTTTGCAAAACGAAGATCTGCGTTTTGAATATAATTTAAATCTGGATTGGAAGCACTTAACTCCATTTGTGGCCAATGGTAGGTTTTTAAGAATAAGAGAAACAGGAAGGGCAGATATGAGGTGATCGTTCCCCTGGCAGTGTGCTGCAAAGTTCTGGAAGTCAATGTTTTAGGGACCTTCTGAGCTACAGGTTGGGATCAAGTCAGTCTTTAACAGCCATTGACTGATCTTTCGCTCATGTATGTACCCTCTTTTTGAACTCAATTTACCTTTGGTCTCTGACATTTTGTGGTGGGATTTCTGTGACTTCATGTGGGCTGTCTGAAAAAAGTTTTCTTTTGTGTGTTTGCTGCTAATTTCAGTAGATTTATTCCTAATTTTTGTACTGAGAGAGAGTAGTGAATTAAGAGTTTCCTACTTGATTGCTTAGTTATAGTTCTTGTATTTTCTTTCTTCCTTTGAGTTTCATGTCTGTTTTACTGGCATGGTAAGAATTAGAAATATTGGAGGTAAGTGCTACGTGTGTAAAGCTATGGTCAACATGTGGCTGCTGATAACCACGATAATCTTAAGAAACACAATGATGTGTATTTTGAGGTAACCTAATTCAGTATCTCTCGTGGTATTTTAGATGGTAAGAACGGTGGCTCGTTATCATGAAGAAAAGAAACTTAATGAAGAGCGAGCTAAAAGGGAAGAACAAAACAAACTAAGGCGAATTGCTGCATCAATTGCTAGGGAAATAGAATACTTCTGGTCTAACATTGAACAGGTAAAATACCGACTTACGAATACTTGTGCAAGTCATACTGGTTTTTTCATGTTCAGTAATTTATTTATAAAATTTGAGTGCTTTATTAGACTTGATTTACATTTCAGGTTGTTGAAATAAAACTGCAAATTGAATTTCAAGAGAAAAGGAAAAAAGCTTTGAATTTAAAGAGAATGTCAAGGAAAGGTAATTGTATTCCGTTTCATAAGAAATCCAGTATAAATTTTGATGCTATTGTTTTACATAATTTCACTCAGTGGAGTTTGATTGTGTTGGTGTTAGAATTGTGAGATGCTAATAATAGGTTGTGAACAGATCTGAACTATGAGTTACAGGTGGTTTTATGCTTTTGTGCTAGATTTTGTTAATATTTCTTCTGTTTTGTGTTGAATGCATTTAAAAGTTCACGTAAGAAACATAAAATTGCTAAGTGGCAAATGCATACATGAAGTATAATAATTTTCCAGGTAAGGATACAAAATCTGCAGAAGACCTTTTATTGGAAAAAGAAAGTGAAATGGTAAGTCCTTCTGTTTCTTAAAAACCCATTAAATTAGTTTAAATATGACTACCTGTGTGAAAAAGTTTCGATAAACATGAAACGTTTTCCTTAAATACATGGTGATGATAAGCACATTTCAGTGTAGTTACTGACAATTGAACATCTTCTCATAAGCACAAATACCATTTTTTCTGGTTATGAACCACAACTTTTAACGGGGAAGTGGATTGCGGTTGATGCATGTCTTTTAAAGGAACAATTCGTACTTACTCAATGGCTTTGAATCAGTCATTCTAAGATTGCAAGACCAAAAAAATGTACAAATTAATTGCCAGACTTCATTTTGGGCAGGAGTTTCATCTACTGTAACCAGGGGTAAACTTTGTGGGGCATGAAAGCACGTTTTCAGCTGTTCAGCTGTGATTTATCTGCTGAGAGCTGTAGGTATATGTCACAGAATGGATCAAACTGAATGAAACTTAAGTGTCTTTTGCCCTAGATGAAATGTGTGCTAGGACTCCTTGGCTACATCTGTGCAATTGGAAGAAAATGAGCGAGGGATTGTTCTGAGGCCCTGAGCCATCTGGCATGGCACAGCTGATGCCCACTTGCTGAACTCCCCTTTCACCAAGCAGAATGCCTGCATCTGAATTTCCTGATAGGAACAAGCTTTAGCATGTGTTACCAGCCAAACTGTGGCGTAGCACTGGCTGCGAGTGTTAACTTGCACAGGATAAATCGTGCTACAGAGTATGCTGGACAGCTGAGAGCGAACAATTGTAGCCCTGTGCCATATCCCTTTTTTATTGACTAGTGAAAATTTAGTCCTTGATTCCAACCCGGGTAAAAGTTTTGTGCCTCAATAATGTTTTTTAAGGGAGAGAGTGTACTATGGCTCTGTGCCACAGCTGGACCTGAGTAATTTGAACCACAAACCCTCAAAGTGGCTGATTGCATGCTACCTTCAATACAGAAGCAGAGTATCTGTTTTTGCATGGCCAGGAAGGTGCTAATAGGTGTTAAGTGTCTTTTGGCAAACGCTGTTGTGATTGCAAGGCACTTGTTGCTTTCTTTAAAAAATGAACAAACAAACTCCCTAACTTTGTTTTCTATGAGTTTACATATTTTAATTATTTAATGCTAGGGTTGTTCATCATCTGGAAGGAAAAGAAAGGCAAGCACGTCTTTGACTGATGAGGAAGGTAAGTCACTTTTCAAAATTGTGCATCTATAGCGTAGGACGTAAGTTGTATATTAAAACCCTGAAACCACAGGCTTTCAGTCTGTTACTGCATGAATGCAATGCTTTTCACAAACCAAATACCACCTCATCCATTTCTTAGAGAGGTTAGATAGTCTATTAGATAGTAAGTTTTCCTTAAAAGAGCTTCAGTGAAAATTTGAAAATAAAATTTTTCCTGAAAACACACTGCCATCATTGTTGGTGGATTTTAATTCTTTCTGTTCCTCATTCCTTCATTTCTCAAACCTTACTAGTGGTCTTAAACTTCTTTTGAGGATTTCAGACTGAATAACCCATCTACTTCAGTTGCTTTCTTCTGATGACATCTGTGTCATGTTTCTGACAAAGAAAATCCCCAGCTTAAAGCTACAGAATAACCTGTCTCTGGTGACCATTGTCAACCAACACTTAAGATCAAGACTGCCTTTTGTCCTGAGGCAGAAGTGCTTCTCTCCTTTTCACTTACCTTTTGAGTTCTATGTATAGTTGCTCTCAGATTTTCTTGTTTTCCATACATGTCTCATTCTTTTTGAATCCTGCTAACTTACAGTGTTCTATGCTAGTACACTTCAGAGGCATATAATTACAAACTTCCTGAATTATTGTGTAATTTGAATGCCAAGGTTAGCATTTGTTTTTATTTTAGTTGAAGATGAAGAAGAAACAATTGAAGAACAAGAAGCTAAAGAAGGAAACATAAACCATCAAACTGAATTGTCTAATCTAGCCAAAGAAGGTAGGCGTGTAGCTTGATTCCTCTCTGTGGTGGGCTGCGAAAGAACAGGTGAAAACATGCAGCAGTTATTGTATTTGTAAATAAGGTTATTGATAAGAAGTTGAACGCATTCAGATGTTTAGTCATATGTGATCTGTATTTATTTATTGGAAAGTTGTAGCGGTTAGTTTATGGGATGATGATGGACATCTGTACTTTATAAAGCAGTCCGAATACTTAACTAGTTATCACAGAAGGTAGCTTGAGAAAAAGTATGTCTCTACTGAAGCACTGCATTTCTTTAAAACCTCACACCAAAAGACTCTCAACCTAAGTTCTTGGAATGCATGATAAATACTTAAAACCAGAAGTGGATCATATTGAACATGAACATTTTATCATCAACTGTCTTGAGCATCTCAGAAGGGTTTTGTGACCCACCTGATAAGTCTGAAAGGGCCCTGAAGTGCTGATCTTGGGGGGTATAAATACTTGAAGATAAGGGGCTTTTAGGGACAATGCTCTGGCCAGCAGCTCTCTTTCATTAGCAACATAACAATAACTGCTATGCTGAGCTTGATGCATGCAAAGTGTCCCATAGGGATCACTTCAGTTATCGTGGTAAAAACCTTGCTGATTTTGAGAGGCAAGCTTCCCATTAAGCTAAACCTGCCTGGCAATTAATATGCAGTTTCCAAATCCGTTTGTTTGGTCTGTTTGGCAGCTTAGTGGCTGCAGCCAGCTGGCCAGTTGGAGGGATTATAACTCTTGGCCAGTCAGCCAAGTTCCTAATGAGGATGTTTCCTGATTGATTGGCCACCGCCCGCA
>VYZW01044549.1:0-47595 GCA_013401315.1 Balaeniceps rex | reverse complement strand
TTGAGTTGTCTTTCAACCACTTGGCTGGGTTTGATGCCCCTACCTCCCCAACCAGTGGTTTACTGTCAGTTTGTATGGTGGGTTTGTAATATAGTAAAAAGCAAGCTGGGTGAGCAAACTGCTTCGTGTAATGCCAAGTGTTCTCTGTAATCGAGGTCATTAAATAAATATTGCCATCGTCCGCCTAATAATTACCTCTTCAATTAACTTTTGATTAGAGAACTGTCTTTATACAATTTTGAAGATTGTAATGAGATTAAAACCAATGGTACTGATTGTTACAAGTTTTGATATTTTTAAACTTACATCCTTTAATGACCTTCAGCTGAATTGCCTCTGGAAGATTTGCTAAAGATGTATGAAGGTGCCTTTGCAGAAAATTTTCATTGGCCCCAGCCGAAGCCTGACAGTGAAGAGGATAGCAGTGAGGAAGGTAAATGACTTTTTGTTTAGAAGAAGCTGTACTGACTTACAGGGTGCAAAAAATTGATTGGCTCTTCAGGTCTCTGTTGAAAGACATTTTATACTAGGGGAAAACAAATATTGAGTGAATCACATTTAAAATGTTTTTTATTTTTTAAGTGAAGAAGAATGTTATATACCAGAATGGATGGAAAGTATAGTGGCTTTCTTGCTAAGCATTTGGAACGAATGATCAGTAGAAAAATTAGATTTATTCCCTTTATTACTAAATATTTTTGGATGATGGTCTGTGAAGAATTTCTTCCTTTTTTTTCCATTTCTCAGTTTATGAAAAGAGGGTAGTGTTTGCCTGTCTTAAAGCCAAGATGCATGAGATTCTTAAGAACAATAGAGTGCCATAGAAGAGCCTCTCTACGCTGAATTAAGCAGCACACTTCATAGCTAGCTGTTACTACACAGTTGCCATCTGTTCTGTATTGGAGTGATGATAGAATTACATGTTTGAGGATGGGTTTTAGGTAGTACGAGAGGACCTCCCTAGAGGTTGCGAAAAGCTAACAGTCGTGGTAGCCTAGCTAGTGTGAACATCCAGAACATGTACGCGATCCTGAGCTTAGGCTATTTTCATTTTAGCTTGACTAGCTTGAAAATCATAGAATTGTTTTTAAAAATCAGCTGCCTCCTTTTAGACCCCTGTCTGAATTCTAGCCATCTCAATTCCTTTGTGTAACTGATACTTAAGTTTATTTTAAATGCCAATGTAATTTTTCTCTCTCATAGAAATGGAAGACCTTATCTCTGATAGGGAAAGTCCTCAGAAAGAAGTTGTCCTCATAGACTCCCTTCTCAGCATTGACCAGTACAAGGGTATAGACAGATCAAGCCCTCCAAAGAAGCATATGCGAGACATATCAGAAGTTGCTGCTGCAGCAGAAATGCTGTTACCTAAAGGCAGCTCTAGGATAACAACAACGGTAAGGCTCCCTGTTTTCTGCTACTGTGTGTGCTTACTTTTACATAAGAATGCTTTTTTCATGATTTCACAGATTTTAGCAACAAATGGCAATAAATATTTTCTATTTATTAAACTACAGAATGGTTATGCTTTATGACATGCTTCGTGAATTTAACTCAGAAAAAAAATATCAAATCATTCGCATTACAGGTAAAATACAATACTCCATCGCTACTGTATGGGCCCCTCAGAGAATATCAAAAGATTGGGCTGGATTGGTTAGCAAAGCTGTACAGGAAGAATCTCAACGGCATTCTGGCAGATGAGGCTGGGCTTGGAAAAACAGTACAAATTATCGCCTTTTTTGCCCACCTGGCTTGTAATGAAGGTAAGTTCATTTGCCTAACAATTTTAGACAGGTACTGGGCCAGCATTATCTTTGTGAGTTGTAGCCTAGGGTCATATTTTTTTCTGCTGAACCATATCAGACTTTAGTTAATGCACAGTGTGAGATTATGTCAGAAAAAGTTTCTAAGGTTGTGTGACATAGGGGTGCTTTCTTATCAAGTACACTGTTTGATCAGTCTGCTGTTACCGTCTAGGTGCTAAAGTTCTTCTGAAGCCTAGTTTATTAGCATAAAAAAAGCCTTACAAATTGTTTAATGACCAGATGGCCACAGATAGTTAAATTCAAGGAGTAAATATGAACGGTTGGACAAATNGCAACTCTTAGGCTGTTGTATTTAGCATTTTAGATGGCAAGACTCTTCCTTTAACCTACATTTATCTATATGTTCCTTACATCCTGATGGGATATGAGAAGTTTTTAACCCTACAAGTTGGTTTACAAAGAGTTTCACACCTAACAGTTCTAGATTTTCAAAGGCATTTTTGGAACTCCCTTGGTATTGAGCAGTACATGCAATATTTAACCTGCTTTCTGAACTGACTATAATTCAAAGACCAGGACTGTCTTTTTAGAGTGCTTTGGGTCATAGCATCTTTCTGTTCTTAGTGAAGAAATAGCTGGTTGTAAGATACTTGAGGGTTCTGCCGTAACTTTTGTGTCTCATCCTCCCTTTCCTTTTCTGTAGGAATGGACGGAACCCAACAGCTTCAATGTGTGTATCACTTCCTACAAACAGCTGTTCAAAGGCCACCCAGCGTTTATGAAAATGCGATGGAAATACTTAATAGTAGATGAGATGCAACAAATAAAGAACATGACTGAGAAACACTGGGAGGCACTTTTCAGTCTCCGGAGGTACGGAGCAGAGAATTGTTTTTCTGCTGGCAGTGGGTTTTTCTCTCTTCGTGTCACACAGTTCTCTCTCCAACAGATAACTGATAAAAACCCTCTTGATTTGGTCTGCCCAAATTCCTGTGCAAGGCGCACCTACAGACGTGCCTTTAGTTGAAACAATCAGGATTCAGAGACGTGCTCAGGATTTTTTTGTTGTCGCTATCGTAACACTGTATTTCTTCTTTGCTGATAGTCTGTGCTCCCAAACAGATCTCCTTGTATGTTCTGATACTTTGCAATGAGGAAGCTAGTTTGGTGGTTTATTCAAGATTAAAAAGATAATTTATCCTGGGTTTAATTTTATTAGCGCTACTGTTTCTTCTGTATATCTGACAAACCTAAAGCTACAGTAAACAGTGTTTGAATATTGGTGTCCTTTTCATGATGATGCTAGCTAAATGCTGTATCGGTTAAAAATCTTCTTTTATTATTCACAGCCAGCATCGTTTGCTTCTGATAGACACTCCTTTGCATAACACATTGATGGAGTTGTGGACCATGGTACATTTTCTGATTCCGGGAATTTCCAGACCTTACCTAGATTTTCCAGTAAAAGCAGCTAATGAGGAGAACCAGGATTACTGCCATAAACTGGTCATCAGGTTACACAGAGTATGTTGTCATTTTTTCTCATCTGTCCTACTACAGTAGTTAAGCTGTTGGGGGGAAAAAGAAAGGAAGAAAGGAAAATATGTGGTTCACCTTGAAATTTCTTGCCTTTCTGAACACTTTGTTCAGTTCAGACAGAAGGCCCTGCTGAAAGCAGGGGTTTCTGCTACTGGAATAGTATGGAGATTTCTTTTAAAAAATAATACAAGGCTCAGGTTTTGAAGCGTAACGTGCAGAAATTGAAGAACAAATTAGTGCCTATACACCTGTGTGCATAGCAATACGGTTATATATGGCATATGAGGTTTATCAGATCAAATGTGTTAGGTGTGAATAGGTTTAGCTTCCTGTTGTAAAACTGCATCTTTGAAGTGAGAAAATCATCTTTCCCTCAATTATGAAATGTTTCAGATGATTCAGCCATTTATTTTGCGAAGATCAAAGAGAGATGTTGAAAAGCAGCTAACAAAGAAATGTGAACATGTGCTAAAGTGCCGTCTTTCTAGTCGACAAAAAGCTATGTATGAAGATGTCATATTACAACCAGGGTAAGGAGTTAAAACAGTAAATAAAAAAGGCTGTCATTTTTGGTGCTTAAGCAAGATGATAAAAGATTGTCATGGTTGGAAGTGTTTAGGTTTTTTCTGAGATTTTCCATTGTGACCAATAAATAGAATGTGATGACACTGTAAACTAAAATTACAGGCAAGTGATGCTATGGGCCTCATGAAAAATATGCATGTACCTCTGGAACCTAAAAATCAAGTTGTAATGGTCAGGTTTGCTGCTATTTTGTTTTAAGATTTGTCTCTAATGAGTGGTTCTTCTATTTCTTAAAGCCCAAAGTGTTTCTCCTCCCACCCATCCATTAACCTGTGCTGTGATATCAAGTGGTTATTGATAGGTGCAGGGATGAAACAGAAACAAAGCAGGCAGAGGATAGGGAGCTGCTTAGGTCGTAGTTGACTGTAAGGCAGCACTGGTCCCTTAAGTTTCATGTTCCCAAATTTACGTTTGGTAAAGTGCTACTTAAAATGCTCTAGAAAGACCTAGGTTAAAATCTAAGCTTGTTTTAAGACTTTTGCATAACATTCTGCATTGCACATTCTCACTTTGCTGATTTAGGGACATCTCCATAAAAGCTGTACTTAAATTAATGTATTTCTGTATTATTTGGTAGAACTCAAGAAGCCCTCAAAAGCGGGCACTTCATCAGTGTCCTGCATGTCCTGATGCAGCTGCAACGGATTTGTAATCACCCTGATCTGATAAACCCCCGGCTTTCAAGTACCTCTTATGTATCAGAAACGCTGGAATTCAGAACTGCGTCTCTGGTACTGAGTGCCCTAGAAAGGGATATTTGGAAGGTGAGTAGAAAAGTAAACTGTTTTTTTCCTCTCTTAGTGTCCTTGTAGAATTTCAGTACTTAATATTGTTTTCTTATACATCGTAAGTCTACCTGAAGTTTATAAATAGAAGGAATTCACTATTCCATAGCTGTGCCTGCCAAGCGCGCACTTGCTGCATCTCTTTTTTGTAACAGTAGTTTGAGCTTTTCAGGTGGTTTGTAATCAGTAATTTTTCTTGAACTACTTGGTCAAAGAGAAATAAGCTTTGCTTTCATCAAACTCATGTTTGCAGGAATTTTCCGACACTGAAAACACTCTGGGTAGCACAGTGCTTATTTATGTCATTCTCTAAGTGTCTTTCTGCTTTCAGTAGCTAAAGGAGAGCAAGACTTACTCTTTTTCACGTAAGAGTAAACACTCTGATTCAATGACTAAATTAGTACACTTCTGTCAATCCATTTGAAGTACCACTTTTTGTGTTATCATTAAAGAAGTGATCCCTCTCTTCGAGATAATCAAAGGAAATAATTGCATTAGAGAGAAGTATAAGTAATGGAGCAGATGAGATGATCTTTTTGGTTGATCTTATTTCCATCCTTCATATTTTTCTACTCCGAAATTATATGCGTGCCTTTATAGTTTGGCATTTGAGCTCGATAGTTAGCAAACACCTTCTAAGAGCTCTACTTAGTTCTTTGGAAATTGTGGTATAGGAATATGGTGTACTGTTCAATGTGACTTGCTTTGATTTCCATAACTGGCTGATGATTTCAATTCTTTTTCGACCAATGCTGATGCTTAAAATGGAGCTGTCAGCTTAAGATGTATTTCCAAGGTTTCTAGACAGTTGTGGCTAATAATTAGTAGTTTACTTTTTAAACTTACGGCATTTATTTCAAGTTAAAAAGTAAAATATAGAAAGTGAATTCAGCATAGAACATAGAGAGGACTTAACTGTTCAAGTCATCACATAAAATAAACTTTATTTTACAATGTCCCTAGGAATCAGACCTGTCTCTTTTTGATCTCATTGGAATGGAAAACAAAATGACTCACTACGAAGCACAAATGCTGCCAAAACAAAAGGTTACTAGAAAGCTGATTGAAGAAATCTACAGCTCCCCTCCACCACCGGCTAGGCCCAACCCAGTGAAGCTCAAACCAAGCAGGTATGTACAACTGCCCTCTTTTTAAGCTAGAATTACAGGAGGAAAATGTAGTTCTGTTGCTATGTTTACAGAGTTCTGTCTGCATCTCTGCTAATGTGATTCACACAAAACCTCAGACTTGACTTTGCATTTTATTATTCTGTTGCTTTCTTGTTTACCCTTGAAAACAGGGATTCTATTTTAATAGGTTTTTTGAGGCATACAATTCCATCTGAAGTTTGTCTATGGATTTCCCATAGTTTTTACTTCACCGGCAAATGAATTTTGTTCTTGGGGTCCTTGTTTATGGCAAGGGAGTGGTGTTTTGCAAAATTAACATGGACATAATTCTTCAAGACTAAGCTGGGCCTACACTGTTAGCTCTGCTTGCAGTATTACAAGAGACATATCAAGTTTTATAGCAGTAAAGTTTTTAAGAGTATTTCTCTCCTAGTGAAGTAGTGATCTCAAAGTAATGTGGAACTGTTTTGCTGATGCAAAGGAGCTGCCTGATGACCTGCAGGCATGTTGATGTCTCTCTGGAAATGATACGAGAGCCCCATTCATTTTCCAGATAGCAGGCTAGACTGTTTAAGCTGTTTGCTGTAATTCTGATGCATCCTGCGTTAAATTGGATGCATGGCAATGAAAGTTTTCTTCTTTCTCGGACTTAGCAAAATGACTTTATAGAATGCCCACACGTGAAGTTTGCTGAAGTGATGAGTCTTGCCAGCTTCAGCCATCTGTGAGAAAGAGCTTAGCATCTGATGTGATCAGTTTATACTTTCTTCGGGTGATAGAGTTTATTTTTAAAGGCCAAACTGTGATCTTCCTCTGATAGACTTTGACTTCTCGTATTCTTTTCAGGTTGTTTCAACCCGTTCAGTACGGTCAGAAACCTGAGGGCAGGACTGTAGTTTTCCCAAGCACTCAAGTACAACGCACGGTGACCACAGCAACGGTAACTCAACAGGGACAAGTACGAGGAAGGTCACCCATAGCTACAGTGTCTTCAAATCAAGGTAAGAGAGTTAGCGCTGGGTTGGTTACCTTGAACCTCTGCATAGACGATACAAGTTAGTCTGTTCATAGAACTCCTTTCCCCTCTAGCTTAATGGTCTAGAACACTAATGGCTTGAAAATACCGACAGACTAGTTGCCAGTAAATTTCCCCACTAGTTTCTACAGTCTGATCTGCCAGCGTAACGCAAAACTAAGCTTTGTGTAACCTAACTGTTAGCGTACGGAGTAAATATTGCACAGCTGGTATTTAAACCCTGATCACGTGTAAATGTTCTGTCAAAGATGGGAATTTACTGTGCTTTTGTGTATTTGTTTAACCTTTAAACAATGCTTTCCAAATGTATAATGTTGTAAAAATAAGATGGAGTAATAGGCGTGGATAGAAATCCCAGTCTGTAAGGACAAGCCGTTCCTGTAGCCGTTTTAATATCCTGTTGGAAGGTTTCTTTTTAATGCAGGTTGTTTAAAAGAGCGGAGTTAAAACCTCTAACAGCTTGCACAAACAACCCTTATTGATTGCAGCCGCAGCAGCACAGTTTCAGACAACTCAGGCTTCCACCAGTGCTCCAAGACACCAGCCCGCAGCGACCTTCACCACAGCAACTAGCACAGCCAACCCTGTGAAACCGCGGGGCCAGACCTCTGCGCAGGGCTCTCAGCTGGGCCAGGCCCAGCCGCAGGCCCCCTCGCACACCATCCAACAGAGTGTGCTGCCCCAGAGGCTGGTACTGACCTCTCAGGCCCAGGCACGGTTGCCTAGTAAGTGGCCTCCCCTTTCGAGGTTTCTCCCACCTTTGTACTACAATGAGGTTAAGTTACTAGGCACCCTAAAATGTGTACAGAATCGTTGTTTTTTTTTCACTCTTCTGATTAGCCTTGCTCAGTACGTTGCTTATGACCAAGGAAAATCGAAAATTGGATAAGAAACAATAGAATTGCTGTGGACATACATTAGCGGTGTCAACTTAATCTCCTGTTTCTGCATGTTTCTTCTGCTGGCAAGACTTCCTTCAGACCAAATGTTTTAGCTCTATCCTAATTATTCCTTTCATATTAAACACTAATCCATCTGCTAACGGCCCCTCTCGCCGAGAGGAACGTCGCAACTGTTAGGCAGAGAAAAGCGATGAGGCTTTGCTTTAAGGTTGTATGTGCACTGCCTTTTAGCATGTGTATAGAGTACTGAGCACTGATGTATTAATTTTATCTCTGGGGTAATGCACTGCCTTTACAAAAGCTAAATTTTCACGCCAATATTTTCTCAATATCGTAAAACTTAATGCTTAAATGCCTCTAACCTTTCTGCATTTAAATCACAAAAAGCTTGGTCCGTGTCACTTTAAAGCTTTGTGGTTTGTCTAAGTGCAGATGGCTTAATATAAATCACGTTTCATCAGCAAATTTCAGGCCATTTCAAAGCGTATTTACAGTGCCACATGTGTGAATATTTTTGTCTCTTCCTTAAACCTTCGTTTGTGCTCTTGAAAAGGCAGTGAAAATCACTTTGATGTCTATACTCGTCCTGTTACAAAGTGTCACATGAGTTTTCAGGTAGCTCTTAACTTTTTCCCTAATGAACGTGATAACTTCTAAAATGTCGATGTTCTTACCCTTTAAGCAATCAGCTTTTTTCCAGTTTGTCCAACAAATATAGAAAGCAATACCTGCTTAACTTCTATATGACACTTTTGATGCACTAAGTGTAATTATGCATGGAAGGCGCTTCAGCACCAGTTTACTAACCAAAACTTAGAATTGTGAATATTGAACAACCCGCCTCTCACTTTGGTGGTTTTTTTTAATGCCTGTTTCCCTCCTTAACAGGTGGTGAGGTAGTAAAAATAGCCCAGCTGGCTTCTATAGCAGGAGCACAAGGCAGAATTGCTCAGCCAGAGACCCCTGTAACACTGCAGTTCCAAGGGAACAAGTTCACTTTATCACATAGTCAACTTCGCCAGCTCACTGCAGGGCAACCCTTACAGTTACAAGGTACTTATTTCAAAACAGGGAATTTGCCATTATTTAGAATGCTCGGGTTTTGATAAGAGCAGCACGTTCCTTGTTGCTGTATGTTAAGGAGATTTTTCCATCCCTACTGCTTGTACTGCTCTGCTCTGCCTGTTTTCTGTGTGAGACAGGGGTACCGAGGTAGCTCTGTTCTGAAAAATAAATGCCTATCAAATGAAAGACACGGTTACTTTCTTTTTCTGTGTTGTATTTCAAGATTTTATTATTGAATTTCTTTTCCAATGTATGGAATACAGCTAAAGTAAGGTGAGGCATTACTTCAGATAAACTCCCTGGTGAGCAGAAACAGACAAAACTGAGGATGTTCTTGGTTTGCTCTGAAATGGTGTAAATAATACTTCAAGATTGGTGTGCCTCTAAATTTTGACCCAACTGTTACCCTGACCTGAATGCTACAATATATTTTGCCCTCAGATGTCTCTTGCTGGTGGTACGTGTGTTGCCAAATTCAGGAGAACCTGGAAACCTTGGTTCTCTGTGGCCAACAAAATAAATAGAGGGAACGCTAAGTGAGGATTTTTTGGTTGATTGAATTTCATCCGAATTCCATATAAAATACCTAGATTTAGACTGATACCCCCGACAACGTGGATCTCCTCTTTAACTATGAAGACTTAAGTGTTTTCCTCCTATTGGATATTACGGAACTTTAAATCAGATTGGTGTAATGAACTTGTCTGGGAAAATTTAACCTAGTTTGAAACAGTAACGATCAGTTTGTAACAGTAGTATCTTTTGCCAGAGAACACAATTTATTCTTTTCCACTCTATCCAGCCTAATTCTTTTACAATCCTCCATTGCAGGAAGTGTTCTTCAGATTGTTTCAGCACCCGGTCAGCAGTATTTGAGACCCCAGGGTCCGGTTGTCATGCAGACGGTTTCCCAAGCGGGAACTGTTCAGAATGCTCTGAACGCTTTAGGGAACCAGCATCAAGCAGGTGTCCCAACTTCCACAGCAGTGACACAGCAAGGTAGGTTTCTATCTAAACATGCAATTATTAAAATCGTATTGATATATAACTCCAAATTGTTACGGATCATAATTCTGTAAGTTGAGTTCAGAACAGGTAAACTATGAGGCAAATCCTTCTGAATTGTGTGTGATGTGTACTGGAGTTATAAATAATGTTCTAGTACAAACTTGGGAGAGCTTGAAGCTGTATTAAATATATAGAATGTTTTTTACCAGTTGTGTCTTAGGTCAGATTTTTGTGGGAAGAAGTGAGTTTGAAATACGTTGTTACTTTTTTCAAAGAAAGATCAGGGTGATTATTTTTTATACTGACAGAGGACACCCAGCAATTCTCTCCATTTTTCCACATTGATTTTGCTTTTATCTAATTTTCTTTGCTTCTCTATCTAATCAAGCTACTGTTTTCCCTTTCCCTCCGCAAATACTGCTTAGGTCTTTGGTGCCTTGCTGCAAATGTGATCATTAAAAACACAATCAAGATGTTGATCAAAAAACAATAGAGAAATTGCTGTCTAGGATGCATTTACAACAAAACAGCAGATTGTTAAATGATGATAAACGCAATACTAGGAGTTCGTTCCTGGAAATGGCCATCTGCTGTAATTTTCTCTGGATATAAACCGTTCCCTCAAAACAGACTGTTTACTGCTCGTTTTTTGATGTATTAATGTGCCCTTGAAGTTCATATTTTGACTTTCTGAAGAGTAAACATCTCATCATAAAAAGGGGAGAGGAGGCTTCCACAGCCTCCCAGTTGTTGGGAGGTAAAGGATTTCTGTCATAGTTTGGACTATCTGTGGCTCAAACGTTTCACCCTCCAGCTCTGATTACATTACAGGTACTCCTAATGTGGCCACAGTTCAGAATGAAAATTGATGTAAGATTTCTACAAAAACTCACACATCTCACTACTCTCATGATGGTAAAAAGAGAGCTCCGTTAAAAGCAATAATAACTAAAGTTCGTTTCCAATTGATAAAAGAAAACATTATTTTTGCTCTTCATCTTTGGAGGAAGATGTAAAGTGTATTGAAAATACTTATTTCGACTTTCTGAATTTTGGATAAAATCCCAAATAAATTTCATTGGTTTGAGTGATTGGAAACTATAATTGCTGGGCTCACGTGTAGCTGCATAGTAAAATTGGATTTATACTGGCTATCTGTATTAGCTTGTTTATAATAAAAATGTGGAAAGGCACGGCTTAGGAGTCTGCTACTCTTAATGTAGGGGCTAGCACCTGCTTGTTAACTTGAATGCAATTCTTCGTGGGTGTATTGACTCGCCACTGAATACAGTTTCGCAGTGACTAGTGGAGGGTTATGCTGCTTTTCTAGTACAAATAACCAGTGCTGATGAGCAATGCGTTCTGGCTGAGATAGAAACCTGTATATCCTATCAAGAAAATAACTGCTACGCAGTGTCTGTAGTCTGCTAGTACATGAAGGGTATTCCTGTAGTTTCGATTAGTTTACCTGTGTGTAATGTTCTCCTAGTTCGGTTAGCTGTCTGGGAAAACATCTGCTAGCAGTTGAATTCACAAGAATGCTGCTGTGAGATTCCATCATATAGCTTCATCAGTTTGTAGATACACTGAATGCATATGTTTTCTGAAAAATCTTAGATGATTGGTTTAAGATTAAGTCAGGAAAAGGTTGTTCTAATTTGAGTATAACTTCTAAATGTTAATACCTATTGCACTATACATGACATTTTGAATAAACTACGCATGCAGCAGGTCTTTGTACAAAGCAAAGTAAAATTCCCTTGATCTGTCTTGGATTTTTATGAAAACAGTTGGTGTAAATATCTGTCAGATATCTGACGTGTAACAAAGTACAAATTTGCAATACCCAATGGCCATTTAAACTAAAAATTTGTCCGCAATTATGATGTGTTACAGCTATGAAATGTCTACGTATTGAAAATAATAAATGAAACCAATCTTCAGAAGAATAAATATATAAACACAAGGTTTATCCTCAGTTTGTATTCCAGGTAGAACTGCAGTTACTAATTTGTCATCTGGTGACATGGGAGCAGTGTTAAAACCAGCACCTACACATGGACAATCGCAGGTACTTAATTTTTATTTTCTTATGGAAACACAACTTTTCAGGATTGATACTAAGTCCATGTAATAGTTGGAAGCTAGAAAAAGCTGGAATTAATTAGGAACTTTGGTGATTACAGATTAGGTAAAAAACCCCAACTTTTGTCAGTGTTTCAGGTTGACAGAGCTGATGCATTTTCATCTATAATCCGTAGTTTAAAATAAATTCTGGTGTATAAAAGCAGCTACAGCTTTATTGTGCTGTGATAGCAGACAGGTTCTTATAACTGTAATATATCATAATTATGTAGTAATGCATGAATAAAGGAATCGTAAAATTTTCTGTGTGTTTTGAACACAAAGGCAAATGAGCAAATTGTTATAGATTTCTGATCTTAACAAGTTTTTAGGAAAGATGCTCAAGCAACCTGTAAAGCATAGGGAAACATCAAGTATATGTTAAACTGTGCAAGAACCTGCACCTTACCAATATTAATGTGTTAAATGAAATGTCCCACATATAAATGATAAATTTTGTTTTATTTCCAAAACTATGAAAATGTACTGTAAAAAAAGCAGGAAGATACTAAACTAAGATAGAATTGACTCTTTAATATGAATTGAATTTAGCCGTAGTGTTCAAATTTTATCCAAAATCTACACCTTTTGTGATTGGTCTAAGTAGTTATAATCTAGGACGGTGGTGGTATAAAGCACAGAGCACTCTGATCCCGATAGCTTCATTCTAAAGAAACTCAAATTCCTAAATGATTGTGATGAGCAGCAAATGTTTTTTTCAACTTTTCTTGGCAAAGGAAACGTATGAAGAAAAGAACCGGCTTTTGAAGGAGCGCCTGGACAGAATATTTTCTGGCAATGAGCGCCGTTGTTCACGGGCCCCAATGTACGGCAGAGACTTGCTGAGTGTTTGTTCTTTGACTGGTGAAAGAAAGCCCCCTCGGCTGTCTTCCAGTGAAGACAACAGTTGGAGGTGGGCTGGCTTTGTGAACTGTTGCCTTTCTTCAAGTGCCTCTGGAGGCCCAAGTAACCCATTGCAAGAAATGATCCTGACTTTGGTTCAGCAACAAGAATCTCTGAAGGATGTTGTTAACAGGTAATGTGTGACTCTGCCTTGTAAGCCTTTACCACATTTAGTTATTTCTTAAGCACTCCTTTTCAAAAAAGCTTTAAAACATTGTTTCTGTTCATGAGCTTGTTTGGTTTAGACTGATTTATTTAGCAGTAAATGATGTGCAGTATGAACGTAAGAATAAGTCATTTCTGTTTCTTTTAGGATGTTTATAATAAGGGTTTTCAGTGCCTCATTTCCTAATTTCAAGCCCAAATTCAGCTGACCATACCTCAGCTTACATTCTTGTGCTTTGGATTTACTTCTGAGTAGATACTAACCAACGAGAGTTAAGACACGGGGATGCAGGCGGAAGCTAGTTTAGCTAAAGCTGACATTAGTGGACTGCGTGCAGAGCAATAGCTGCAGTTCTCTAGAAACGTGAAATGCAATTAGAAGAACTCCAACGTTTTTGAATTGCTTTTAGTAAGTTTGGTATGATGGGTTTGGGTTTGAGCTCTGGTAAATGAGTACAGTGGTCACAGTGCAAACACCTTAACAGAAGTTATCATCAAAGCAGACAAAACAAAACAAAAAGATAAAGGGAGGTAGAGAGTATTAACACTTTGAAGGTATGCAGCACTTATTAAGTCACTTTAACAAAGCGGTTAGATATTAGTGTAAAATTACATCATTGACAGGCTGAAAATTATTGCTGCAGATGATCATTTTGTAGGTAACTTTTTAAACTGGTGTTCCCTTGTTTTGATTTTCACAGGGCTCTCTTCGTAGTGCCAGCTGCAGTTGCTGCTCCCCCATGTTTGTACGTAGCAAATCCTCCCCCTTCATATAGTCACAGATTGAAACTCCTTAAGCACAGTCTTAAGGAGAAGGCAGCTCCACACTTGCACCAGTTGCAACAGATTACAACTCCTCACTTGCTACAGTTCCCTGACCTCCGGCTGGTGCAGTATGACTCAGGTAAAGGGGGACATTTGGTGATAATACTTCAGTAATTTCTTGTTTCACAGGGATGGAATTTCTATATAAATCCATTATTGGTTTTCTTGTTTGAAATATAGGAAAATTAGAAGCTCTTGCTGTCTTGCTTCAGAAGTTGAAATCTGAAGGGCGCCGCGTGCTGATTTTGTCACAGATGATTCTGATGTTGGACATACTGGAATTGTTCCTGAATTTCCATTTCCTCACGTTTGTGAGGATTGATGAATATGCTAACCATGAACAACGGCAGGTGAGTTTGCCCTAGCGGTTGTCCACTGGTACAGCAATATGTGCTGCACAGGCTTTTATACGCTACAGCAGGAGAAGGAAATTTGCCTTGTTTCTTACTCATTTTGAAACACTTGACTTGTTTTTGTCTGGTTTTTATTAGGCTATGGTGAATTTGGTTTGGTATTTTATTTTGGTGTATGGTTTATTTACTCCTTGCTTTTATTCCGTTTGCGTAGGAGCTGATGAAAATTTTCAACAGAGACAAGCGCATTTTCTGTGCCATCCTTTCCTCTCACAGTCGTTCCACTGGAGTCAATCTTGTTGAGGCAGACACTGTTGTGTTCTATGACAATGATCTAAACCCAGTGATGGATGCAAAAGCTCAGGAATGGTGTGACAGAATTGGGAGATGTAAAGATATCCATATATACAGGTGATGGTTAGAGATCAGCAACCGCTCTTTAACATGCTTTAATGTAAGGTTAATTCAGATAGTGCTACTCTGTATGATCTGAAATAAAGTGGAAACAGTGCTGAAAACTTCGTCTCACTTCAATAGAAAAAGATGCGAGGTTATCATATGAAAATGTGGTCTTTCTTAACGCCAAATGCATTGAATGAAACATACCTGCATGGTTTTGTCTGTTAGTTTACATGGCATTTTTTAAGTGAGGTGGTTTTTGATTTATTTATTTGTTTTAAATTACACTAGTTATTAAAAGAAAGCTTTAAAGTAGAGGTGGTAGTATGTGTTTTGTTCTGGGCCTGTATCAGTGGTAAACCCCCCGCCCCCACAAACCACCCCATTTTAAGAGTTCAGTGTTATTCTCTTAAGGGCAATGTCTCTTTGTTTCTGAAAGCTGTTTCGGAAATGACTTACCAGATTTCTTTTCTTTTCTTTTTCCTTTTTTTTTTAGGCTTGTCAGTGGTAATTCTGTAGAAGAGAAGCTTTTGAAAAATGGCACAAAGGACTTGATCAGAGAAGTAGCTGCTCAGGGAAATGACTATTCAATGGCCTTTTTAACACAGGTAAGTTAATATTCAAAATACGTTCAAACACCTGCAGTGTTGCAGTGTTTAATAAATTCAAGCGTCTGTGTTGGAGTGTTTAATAACGGTTTGGTAGAAATCTGTTTGGGCTAGAATTGATAGGTAAGCATATTAGATTTCATGATTGCTGCTTGAACTCTAGGTGTTGTTCTCTCAAATACTGTTCCGTTACTTGCATAGTGATGCACAGGCATCACCTATGTGACTTAATATATTCTCGTTTCTCGCACCCTGCTGCAAAATTCTGCTTGTAAGGATGAAGGTTTCAATGACTTTAAAAATATGAACTATGAAGTTTGGGTGTTTAGTGAGATAGGCTCTCAATTGCTGCTCTGAAGATGCAGAAGACAGTGACTGCGCTGATGAAGCTAGTCCATCCCCTTCTGGCACTCCCAGCGTGGTGGTGCAGGGTGAGACAGTGTATTTCTGACTTTCCTATAAATGAACTGTTAACACTTTATTCTACTCTGTAGTCCTACAGGAGGAAGTTACAGAAGAGAAAAGAGACAATTTCCCAGAAATAATAGATAAAGGTTTATTTTTTCTTTAGTCAGTCCATAGTTTATAAGGTCACTTGAACCTGAGCTAATTCAAAGTTATATAAAAAATAGAGTGGTCCTGAAAGCTGAATGTACTTTTTTTTTTCTTTCTTTTCTTTTTTCCCCCCCCTTCTACTTCCCAAGCAAACGATTCAGGAATTGTTTGAGGTTCATTCTCCTATGGAGGATTCTGGATTTAGAGTGAAACCAGAAGAATTTGTAGTACTTTCTCAAGAGCCATCCCCAGCAGAAAATATTTCACCTAAGGTTGCAAGACCATTCATAGAGGTAATTACTAACACATACATTAAAAATACATCTGTGCAACATTAGTGTTAAACAGCTGCCTTATCCTTTTTTAATTTGGGTAAATTCTGTCAATCTCTTTTTCTGGTAGTTTTATGTTGGTTTGTCATTTTCCTTGTAACAAACCTTCCAAAAGCCCACAAGTGAGTTTCTTTCTGGGGACTGTTTCTCTTGCCTCAGCAGAGACTTATTCCAGAAATTTGTGTTGGATTTCAGTGAACTTCTTATGGGGTTTCTTTCCATATTTTTGAAGTCTTCATTATGTTTAAAATATGTCTTTCTGAAAGGCCCTCAACAGTATTGAACAAGAGGATGAGGAGTCAAATGATCGCGTACAAGAAATAGGACCCGAGTCAAGCATTGAACCTTTAATCTCAGAGCTCTGCGAGACAAAATACAACGAAGAGCCCTCACAGCTGCAGGAGTTAGTTGCTGTTGTGGATCAGGTACCATGACTTTTCGTGAATGTTTGGTTGAAAAGTAACGTTTAGTTCAAATATTTCAATTTCTTTGCAGTCTGGCCTTAAAGCAACTTTGTCGTCTATGGGATTGATACTCCCATTAAATGGATGGGAGATCTCCTACTGACTTAAGATGTTAAGCCATCAGAGAGGGAGATTAGTTTTAAGGAGAGCTTTGATACACTCTCCTTCAGTTAACATTTCTTTTATTATCCTCAATACTAACTTTTTTTTTCCTTGATACGTTCTCTCAGCTGACTCCAATTGAGAAGTATGCTTTGAATTATTTAGAGCTCTTCCACGTTTCAGTTGATGAGAATGAGCCACGGTTGAATGAGGTAAAACAACAAATCTTTCTTTTCCATGTTGTTCTGTCACAGCATGTACAAGCAGGGTTATGTTTTCAATGTGAAGTGGAAGTTTCTCCAGTGACATGGAATATATTGCAGGCACTTCTGCGATCTTCTCTTGCTATGCTTTATGAACACCGGAATGCCCTAGAGAGAGCTTATTATTTGGGGATTCTCTTGGTTTAAGCAGGTGTCAGTTCTTAATTTCTTTTTATAAAACAGGAATGACATTCTTCAGCACAGCTCAGCAAATATTTGTTGTACTCCATTGATAGCGGGGGAAAAAATGTCATTAATTTCAATGAGCCTGCTTATTTGGGTAAAGGAGCTATGTTCTGGTTGTCTTGGTTGTTTAACTGAAATTCTGAATTTGCTTTATTTCGAGGGTTTAAAGATCCTCAAGAGAGACCAAAAAATCTCTTCTAAATGATTGTGAAAGTATCTGTTAAGAAATTGCTGTAAGATTTCTGTGCCTGAAAATGTCAAAGTTTAAGGGGTTTGTCCATAAAAATACAAATTGATAACTTTTAATCCAGTGTCTGTTACTGCATAAAGTTCATAAGGAGTCTGACTTTCTTCTAGGTGGAATTGAAAACCGCAAAGAAAGCATGGGAAGTCCAGCATATGAAGGAGTTAAAGGAAAAAGAGCAAAAAATGCTTTGGGAGGATGAAGAGGAACTTCTAACGTACACTCGGGAGGATGCATACAACAAAGTAATTCCTGATTACTCTTGTTTTTCTAAATAGTGTATTTCTTAACAGTTATTCTGAGAATACCTTTTCCTTCATGGTTCAGTTGAATCATTTGAACTGTATTCTCTTTTTGCTGTGTAGGAATATGTCTATGAAGGTCCAGACGGACAAACCGAAATAATGCCAGTAAGTAAAAGTAACACCAGGCAGCCTAAATAGGCTTTTTATTTTTTTGAAACGTAAAGATCAGTGGAGAGTTAATATTGCAGTAATTACAAATTTTGTTCTGCGCAGCTTTGGACTCCTCCCACTCCACCTCAGGATGACAATGATATCTACATTGATTCTGTTATGTGCCTGATGTATGATACCACCCCTATTCCAGAATCAAAGTTGCCTCCAGTGTATGTCAGGAAGGAACGTAAACGACACAAAACAGATCCATCTGGTAAACGTTTGTTCAAAAATCTTCTGAGGTTTATTGCTGAAAGTTAAAAAAATCAGGGGATTTTTCATACCTCCTACATGTCTGGTTCAGTGAAGATCAGATTTGCAAGTTTGAAGAGATGAAAAATCTTGTCTCACCGTGGTCTTGAAGCAATAGAATCGCTGGAAGCCCCAGTTCTTACAGTGTGTCTTTCTATTTAGACATATAGGTGTTTTTAAAAGGACAGTTTTAGAAAATGGGCGTTCTACTGTGTGAGTTAGGACAAGGCTGATCTTCGTTTATGCCAGGCTCTGTTTACTTACTGACAGTATGCTTTTAAGAGGCAGTGGGGAATACTCTCTACACATGTAGGAGCATTTTGTGGCTATAAGTATCAGAAGTATCAAAGAATGGTAGTAACTGTTTACCAAGAATGTTTGGGGTTTTGTTTTTGTCTTAGCTGCAGGTAGGAAGAAAAAGCAACGTCATGGAGAGACAGTTATTCCACCTCGTTCACTTTTTGATCGCGCAACTCCAGGAATGTTGAAAATGCGCCGAGAGGGCAAAGAGCAGAAGAAAAACATCTTGTTGAAACAACAAACGCAGTTTGCAAAGCCTTTGCCGACTCTTGTCAAACCAGCTGCTGAGGCTGGACAGGATAATCCAGAGTGGTTGATCAGTGAAGACTGGGCACTTCTGCAGGTCAGATGATACCTGCGCTTTCTGCTGTTATTATTTATTGTATTTTTGCTTCTAATTTCTGAAATGGCTCTTTCTGCACTTCACCTCTTCAAGGTTATTTCTAATTTAATGGATAGTTTGGCATTTTGCTGACGTAACTCAGAACAGATTGCCTATCATCTGTGTTCCTCTAAGGATAAATTGAAGGTTAAACTACAGAATGCACAATTAAGTCCTGTTATTGTTGCGGAGACCCCTTACTGTTACATACCAGATCAGTTGTGCTGGCTGAACATTGGATAACGCAGCTGAGGTTCTCCCCACCTTTGAGAAGAGAGCAGCACTTGGATGGCAGCTCTCTGTTCCTCTTATACCAATCTCCAAGTGCTTTCTCGCACGTCAGTCTGCATAGTAACATTTTATGCTTATTTATTCTCTGTGAATGTAGGCGAGCCCATTGCCCGAGCCCGAAGCTGTCTGTATCATTGTAGTAATGGTGTGTGGACACATGCAGATAAGGGTAGGTTTGGAAGACTGGAATGATTTGTCATCTGAAGCTTTTGTACTTTATCTGTTGTAGGCAGTGAAGCAGCTGCTGGAGCTTCCTTTAAATCTTGCTGTTGTATCGCCAGCACACACTCCCAATTGGGACCTTGTTAGCGATGTTGTTAACTCATGCAGCAGAGTCTATCGCTCACCAAAACAATGCCGAAACAGATACGAAAATGTCATTATTCCAAGGGAAGAAGGAAAGGTGAGTTTACATAGAACGATGCGTCTTTTTTTACCTTAAGTTTGTAGAGTTTTTTTTCCTTATCTCCGTAAACACTTGCTTTTTGTTAAATGTTTCAACAGTGTAAATAAATAACTTTTAAAAGATTATAAAATTATCCTCATCAGGATTTCCACTTATTTTATGTGATTTCTTTGAAAAGAAAAAGCACCTGAACAAAATCTTCCACAAAAGATCATCTAACTTTCCTTCTTATTTTACAGCTAATGTACGAAGCTAATCCTAAAAAGAAGACAAAAAGTATTTATAAGGTGTGCATTGGTATTCTTTCAAAATCAAATCTAGACACTGTGGTATTTAGCAGCAATGGAGGTGGGCAGAAAATTCATATGAGATCCATGTTGAGTGCTACTTGAGTTCTGAAACATCAATTAAAATTCCAAATTTATTTTTTCCTTTCTTTGTTGATACAGTGGATTGACACCAGACTTCAGCTTTTGGATGTGGTAGATAAATTTTAAATCATGCAGGAAGTTTGTGATTTCACTTAAACTGTAGTGGGTATTTTTCCACCTAACAACCACCATGTAACTTATCCTGATTATTATGATGGTACTTAAGATCTGTAAGAATGTACTTCATGCTAGGGTCTAAGTGGATTACAAATACATAGCGAATTTGATGCTTGAAGCGCCTTTTAGTAAATGAGGATGATAGTACGCTACAGAAATAAAAATAAATTCCACGATTATAAACAACTTCTTCCAAACCATGCAGCAATTTAGTGACAGAACTGAGTAGAGACTCTAGAACTTCTGACTGTAGTCCCATTCTCTGACTATTAAGCAGGTTTGTCCCTGACTGGCAGTTTCTGCTTAGGAGAAGCCAAATGTTAGAATGGCATGGTGTGTTGGATGTTAACATAGCTTTGTTGGGAGAGCAGTGCAGTGATGGTTTTATTATGTTATGTGTGCGCTATGCATAACTATAAACTAATGGGCTCGTGGTTTGGGTACTGAATTAAACTTGCAAAATCTAAACTAAAGCAAAGATTCTTTTTCAAATTAGAGTTTGCCATTTTGTATGTCCCCAAGTGCTGATGCCAGTGTGACCGTGAGAACTGCTCATTATTTTGCTCTTTCTTTATATATTTCCCATAGAGTTTTGTGTAACAGTAAGTTATCAGTGACACGAGGCAGAAACCAGTCTGTGATAGATATGTTGGAGTACGTTTTTAAATAATCTACAAGAGCACCATGTGTTTATACATAGACAAAAAGCCATGTGGCTGTGTTCGCAATTGAAAGTTGGTTTGTTTTCATTTTTTAGACTAAAAACAGTCGCCCGCTTCGTACCAATCAGATCTATGCTCAAGATGAGGGTGCCACCCACACGCAACTTTATACTAATCATTTTGAGATGATGAAAATGATTGCAGGGAAAAGAAGTCCACCTATCAAACCTCTGTAAGTTTAACTGGGATCGTTCGATCTCCCTGTCACCACAGATCTCCTGGAAACTGTGTTCTGAATTGCGCTCGCAACCGAGAGTCATTTTACACTCTGTTTCAAACTGCTGTTTTGTTTCTCTGTTCTTGATCTCTTTCCTTGCACCCTGGCCTTCTGTTGTTGGAACACCTTCATATTTCATGTATTGGCTTTTACTCACTGCATGAATTTGTTTTGCATGATGAAGAGCAGAAGAGCACTCAGCTGTGTTTTTTTAATCTGTTTTATAAACGACACTTCCCATTTGCCTGAATTGTAAACATTTTGATGTCTACGCTGTTTAGTAGTACATTGTTTTCTATGTATATTCCTGCAGTAACTTTTTCTGTATTCATTTAATGTTTACTCTCGAGTCTTAAAATGTCTATCTGTATGCAGGCTCCAGTACTGGTGGGAATATCATGAAAACTTCATCAAAACTGCGGTGTCATCCAGTAAAACATGTGAAATTGAATATTGTTTTTAAGTTTTTTTCTGTCTCCAGTAATACCGTTTTGCTCAATTTCAGACTTGGCATGAATCCTTTCCAGAAGAATCCAAAGCATGCATCAGTGCTCGCAGAAAGGTGGGCACTCTCTGTCTTAGAGTGATGAATTGCATAAAAGTGCTTTTTTTTCTTTTCTTTTTTAACTTTCAGTTATTTATTTTTAACAATTGTGTGCTTTGTCTTATCATTGTTTCTAGTGGAATCAACTATGATAAGCCACTTCCTCCGATTCAAGTTGCATCCCTCCGAGCAGAACGTATTGCAAAAGAGAAAAAGGTACGGTCTCCATCTCGGCTATACCTATGGCTGCAGGAATTAAAAAAATTAGACAAGAGAGGAAGTATGAGAAAAGCTGCCTCCTGGGAGGAGTTTGTTGGTACAGTAGATGTTATGGGCAGCTGAAAATTGTTCACGTACTAGAGTTTAGATATCCAAGGTCCAAAGTGAGGCCTTTCCTTGGGCCTGTATGTCACACTCATACTCATCGTTAAGAAGCATCTTTTTGGAAAACATGCTAAAAACATGTAAAAATCTTGTTTTGTTCTTGACCGTTCTGTAGCCTCCTGTCTTATATTATGCAGAAAGAGATACTTGTCCTTGCTTGTTGATGGTAAATCGCTTGTTGTGCTATGCTGTAAGCCATATAACCGTGAATATAGCTTGTAGTTTGAAACCAGTTAGGTCACGTAACTCGGAGTTAGGGAGTTACAGCGAAGACGGATTTGTATGCTGTCTCTGCACACACATATATGTTACATGCTTAGAATTAAAGGCTTTTTGTTTGTTGTTTTGTTTTCTTACAAAAAAAATACATCCTGTTTGTTACATGTGCTGTTTTGAAGACTATGAAGCTCACACTTTGATTTCCTAGGCTTTGGCTGAACAGCAGAGGGCACAGCAACAGACAGGTCCACAGCCTCAGCAGCAGCAAGCTGGCCAGCAGCAAGCTCAGCAACCAGCTGTACAGCAAGCACAAGCCCAACCTCAGCCGCAGGCTCAGGCACAGGTAGTTCAGCAGCCACAGGCAGTAGTGCAGACTGCAGTAACTACTGTGGCCAACACAGCAGTATTGGTAAGAAAGGGAGGGCTTGGTGCCTCTGATGTAGTAACTTCAGTTCTTCTGTGTGTACCCTATTTTGTGTTTTATTTTCTCTGGAAAGTGAGAATTTTAGGTCAGTGTAGTGAGAGAAAAATTCTTTCTTTCTTTCTTTTTTTTCCCCTGAGTATGCTGGGCATCTTCTTTTTTGCTCATTTATTAAGACTGTATTCGTACCATTGCAGCAATAGGTCTTGGCATTCTGAGGTGGAAAAACACCATATCCTTTGCAAAGATTCTTTTTTGCCTTTTTCAGTTTAGACTTTAATTTAATCAAAGTCTGAGCAAATACATTTACACAGTCAGGGAACAGTGTTATACAGAGAACTTGGACAATAAAGAGAATGTAGCTGTGAGAGCTACTCGGTTAAGTAGCTTAAAACCCAAAGCCTTATTAACCTTTGCAAGGCAAGTGGAACGCTGCATCCTACAGGACCTATCGTGGTTGTTTTATTGCAAATCTGTGCGAAGTTTTCATGGCTTCCTTAAATCTAGAGTATGTTTTAATGAGTCTGATGACAGGTGTGGGGCTTTTGTTTTTAGAGCCAATCCAGTTTGCATACTAATGTGCGCAGGCAGTGGTGAGTTTATTTGGCTTGTTGAAGGGCGAGAATACTACAGCTTTTGCAGAAAGAGGCAGAGGATGGGTTCTGACCCATAAGTATTGCTGTGTATCTACTGCTCAGTGATGTTCATGTGTAAGTGGTTGTCTGTGGCGCGCCAGAGTAATACATTGCTCCCTTCTTCTGCTAACAAGGGTGTCAAATGACCAGTGTTTACCAAACATTTGACTGGTCTCCAATTGCTCGTTAGTGAGGCAGAATCCTAATATATCCATCAGTTGTTGTTGATATGTAAAATGAACGAACAACTGCGGAAGTATCTGTGCATTTTATTCCATTTTTCTGATTTTGTCACTTCTAGAATACATCATTGTGTTAAACGGCATAGTAGCGTAAGAGCTATATTCAGTTTTCTTTTATTGTCTTTCTGAACTGTCACCTCAATTGTCTTCTAAATAGGCGGGCACAATCAAAACAGCAGTTACGGGGACAAGTATACAGACTGGTAAGAGGACTTTATGATTAGGCATTGGAGATGATAGGATATTTGGATTTTCATTTTTAGAATTTCACATTTAATCCTGGCTTGCTTTCAGCTACAGTGAGTGGAAATGTCATAGTGAATACCGTTGCTGGAGTCCCTGCTGCTACCTTTCAGCCCATCAATAAACGTCTGGCTTCGCCTGTTATACCCGGAACGTTGACTGTGAGTAGATCACATCACTAGTTGTGTCCCTGGACTGATCTTGGTTGCATGTTTTATCAGCGTGTCTGTTTTCTTCTTTAGCATTCCGTGTTATCAGAAACTCTGCTTCTTGCACATTTCACGTGCATCGTGATTCTGTATCAAACCCCTTTCCCTGACCAAAATATCAGAACACGCTGCAACAGTTCATCAGAAAAAAGTGCCTAATAGATACTACTGTTAAAAATAGTTCATAGATGAGTGCTGTCAAAGGCAATGTATTATGTCATTATCATTTCCAGCCTGTAACTGTTCTGTGCTTTGTTAATTATGATCTTTATTATTATTTTAATGCTGTAAGACTATGGAAGATAAAGCAAAAAATTGAAAGGTAGTAAAATCAAATGTCTGTAATGTAGTTAAGGGTTTGGTGATCAGCCTGTTTGAAAAGATTTAACCAGATGCTGATTACGAGACATATCCGAACTGATAGACATGTTAGAAAGATTTGGATCTTCTTTGCTTTTGCAATGCTTTTGCATTTTTGATGTTTGCTTCTAAAATTGTGTAGTCCATTTCCAGAAGGTTCCATAGCTTTATATGAGGTGTGGAAACTGTGAGAAATAATGACTTTGTTCCTTTTCAGACTTCGGGAGGCACTGCAACTGCACAAGTGGTACATACCCAGCAGCGAACTGCGGCAGCACCTGCTGCTTCCACGGAACTGGTGACCATAGCATCTACCCAGGGAGTTCGTGCAGTAACATCAGTGACAGCATCAGCAGTAGTAACTACAAACTTAACACCTGTGCAGACCCAGACAAGATCTTTGGTGACTCAAGTTACACCAGGTAATAATTGTGTGTTTAGGGATTTTCGCCAAGGGTACATAAAGGGCCCCAGAATTTCTGTAGATTGCTTGACCACCATAGCCCCACAATATTCAAAGTCTGGATTTGTTGGCAGCACAATTAAACAGTGCTGTGACTTTTAACTTGCTTTATTGTTGGTGCTCAGATTACATTTTTCTCCAGTATTTCTGGATAAAGTGTTGCAGTAGAGAGCTGCTTGGCCCCTAGGCATTACAAGTAAAAAAGATAATTGATAACCTAGCAGTAAAATAGTAGAACTGACTGTCTCGGCTAACAAACATTGTTGAAGAAAGGAGCATATATTTTATTATTTACTCTGCTTTTATATCATGTTTATGCTGATGTGTTGTTATTTGTAGTTAGTCCACAAACTGGAGCAGAAAAATATACATTTAACAGCTTGGCTTTTCAGGTGAAATCAATTAATTTAAACTGAATGTTGAAAATCTTTCTTCAGAGCATTTTGTTTTTTCTTTATTCACAGCTACACCAACAGTCCAGCTGTCCGGCAAAACAATCACCCCTGCTCACTTCCAGCTTCTGAGGCAGCAGCAGCAGCAGGCTGCTCAGGTGCAGGTCCCACAGATTCAGGCTCAGGCACAAGCCCAGTCTCCAGCTCAAATAAAAACTGTAGGGAAATTGTCACAGGTGAGGAAATGCTTCTGAAATAACATGGCACGTTACACTCATTGTTACTGTAGGCATCATTAGCAGTGTGTGTCGTATCCTGTTTTCTTGGGCTAGCGTGTAATGCAGCTCTTTCTTAAATTTGATCCTACTAAAATTTTATGAAGGCAGTGAGGCTGACAGCCATTTCAAACACTACCACTATCGCAGTAGGTCAGGATGTAGAGCACTTATTCACTGGCAACCCGTTATGTAAAGGAGTTGCATTCCTAGCTCTTTGATCTTAACTGAAGTCTAGCGTAGAATGTTTCTCCTTTACAGCTCCAGATTCATCTCCGCTTTTTTCCTGTAGTCATGTAAAAGATTGGAAATGATGGAAGTGTTTGATTTTTGCAGGAACAGCTGATCAAATTGCAGAAGCAGAAACTGCAGCTTCCCCAGCAGCAGGCAGCGCAGCAGACGCAGCAAGGGGCACAACAGCAAACAGCACAAGTACAAGTGCAACAGCAACAGCAAACTCAACAACTCACTGCTGTTACAGCACCTCGTCCGGGCGCGGTTCTCACGGGCACTACTGTGACAAACCTGCAAGTTGCTCGTCTTGTAAGTTGTCTTTGACTTTGCAAAACCAGTTTTAAACACGTTATTCTCTTTACTGGATTAAATGAACTAGATACTGGTCATTCACACGCACAAGTGCCCTTTGCATTACTTAGGCAGTACAAAAGATTTAGCTGTAACATAAATAGCTTTAAATTGCACTTACCCACTGACACCATCTCTGAAGTGTATTACTGTAAAGGAGCAATTATATTTAGAAACATTTACAACTATCGCTCTATAATGACCTGTTGTATGCAGCAAGTATTTTTTGTGCCAGTACAATAAATCTTCATTCCTTACTGCTTAGACTCGTGTTCCTGCTTCCCAGCTTCAAGCACAAGGACAGATCCAGGCCCAAACTCCGCAAGCAGCACAGGTTGCTTTGGCGAAGCCTCCGGTGGTGTCTGTTCCCGCTGCTGTTGTGTCATCTGCAGGAGTAACCACACTCCCTGTGACTGTTGCAGGCATTAGTGTTGCCATCGGGCAGCCACAGAAAGCAGCAGGTATGTCAACAGACGTGCTGAAGCATAATAAGATTTTAAATCCCACTTTTTTAAAGGTAGCATGTTTCAAGTAATGTCTTCTGTTGGACACTCACAATTTTTAAAAAGTAAAGTGATAGAGGTTGTGTTCCCGTTTGTTGCAAAAATGAGGTAAGAGAATTACACTTATTCCATTTTATCTGGAGGTTAGCATGATTCTTTAGCTAGATGTGATTGTTTTTTTGTTTTTTTGGTTTTTTTTTTAAATCTGTGCATGAGAGTAGGTGAGCAGATACAGTTTTAAAAATAAAGACATAGTAATTTCATAACTTTTTTTTAAAATGCAAAATGGAAATAGGAAGACTGGTATTTCATAACAGTCTCCTATAGTATGGACAGAATTTTTCCTGTAGGGAGATTATTGTCAGAACACAAAACTTACTCATGCCCTTAGATAACAGAATGTTTTTTTCTCCACTCTCAAAATCATATGTCTTATTCCCATTAAAATCAGTGGGTTATTAGTGCTCAAAGCTATGCAGATGTGTAAGTCTGTAAAAAGCACAATCTATGTTTGCAAGCTGTGATTACTGGAACAAAGCAATAAAATGAAGACTCTTACAGTTCTAATTATTTTTGTAATTTTCAGGAGGCCAGACGGTAGTTGCGCAGCCACTGCATGTCCAGCAGCTTCTAAAACTCAAGCATCATCAAGCAGCACAGCAACAGAAAGCTATCCAGCCTCAGGTTGCACAGGGTCAAGCTGCTGTGCAGCAAAAGGTACTGCTTGTTTGCTCTCCCGTTGAGTTACGCAATGCTTCTGTGGTTGTAAAGCTTCAGCTCTGAATTACGAGGACGCTCCTAGAGAGTCAGTCAGTATTTCTAGGGATGAATCTTAAGTATATCTAGAGAGAATGGTTTCTCATGTGCCTTGTCAGGTGCTTAATAATTTTTTTCAGTAAGGCGGCTGTTTGCTGTGGTTTCTCATGCCTCAAACTGTGTTTCTTTTTTAAGTAACACAGATTAAGATTCTCTTTAGTCACTTCTCATATAACCAAATGTGGAAGATTCCCAGAGGTTTTCACTGTTTACGATATAATTTGTGCAAAATATACTTTTTCCTGAAATGTCACATTCTCGTGGGCTTTGCTGTCAATCAGCCACCAATGTGGTTTTTTGGAAGGGCATCATCGTATGAAGTGTGCGTATGTGTGCAAGAGAGAACCTTTTCAGTAAATACTTCAGGTGATTCAGAATATTTGTCTAAGTGCATGAAAGTTTCATGCTCATTTTGCTATTAACTAATCCTGGGAGGATTTTGTTTCAATGATTAAATGTAATTAACCTTGTTAGCTACATACCTATTCTTTAAAATACACATATATTTTGTAGTCATTGATGCCTTTTTTTTTTCTCTTCTGCAGATAAATGCTCAACAGGTTACGGTCCAAACCCAACAGCAGACTTCACAGCAACAAAAAGTAGCTTATACTACACAGCCTGCCATTAAAACACAGTTCTTAACAACTCCCATTTCCCAAACCCAGAAACCAGGTGGAACCCAGCAAGTGCAGGCCCAGATTCAGGTACAGGTAACACAGGTTTACACCTTTAAACTCTGCTGCGACTGGAGAATTGTAAAGGTGACAGGTGATGTAGCGTTTTAGCACCCGCTAATATTAATTCTAGTCACACA
Source organism: Balaeniceps rex (assembly GCA_013401315.1). Classification (NCBI taxonomy): domain Eukaryota; kingdom Metazoa; phylum Chordata; class Aves; order Pelecaniformes; family Balaenicipitidae; genus Balaeniceps; species Balaeniceps rex. Next base: position 19,569 of record VYZW01044549.1, on the reverse strand, counting down.
TTTGTTTAAATTTACTTTGTAATAAAATTCATTGGTGCTGAATATGTGGCCTTATAGCGGGGTCAGAGGAACGATCTGAGCTGTAAGTTTGCCTTTCCTCTTTGAAATGAATAAATAGAGTCACTCCTTTTTATTAAGCGAGGGATTCCATACTGTGTTTACTAAGGAAAATTCAGCCAGAGTTCTTCCTGTTTTCTGACGCTGCCTCCCAGCCTAATCTCTGGCAGCCGAGAGTAGGTGACAGTTCGGTATCTTCTTTTCTGCATAACTGGATCAGGAAAAAGAAGGGGGTTAGGAATTGGAAGCCTTACTCTTTCAAAAGTATATCTAAGATAATTTAGGCCATTAGAACTTCTGTGCTTCCTTCAATTTTATGTACAGTTAGGAGGAAACGAATATGTTGCAGTTAAAATTGAAAATAGGGCTTTTCCTCTCCTAGCAGAGTTCTTCAATACACTGATCTAAAAAGTTTTACAAAGTTCAGTATCACTGAGAATGCCAAGCTGCAACTTGCTGTGAACAGGACTTTGGAGAGGTTTTCACTTGGTAGCAGTTTTGATAGGTATGGTGTTTTGCTGCTATTAGCAACTTTTTTATTTTGACCAAATCTTTCTCTATTTCATGTCACTACAGGTTGCAAAGCTTCCACAAGTGGTCCAGCAACAGGCTACTGTCGCCAACATTCAACAAATGGTTTCAGTTTCCCAACAGGTAGGTTTTGCGCTTGTCAAATATAGTGCTAGAAACATGATCCTACCGAAAGCTCATATATTTGGAATATGTGTATTTTTCATCTTATGTGTGGCATAGGCAGTATTTTTGAAGGATGTAGCAAGTGCCCTTCCATAAAAATGAATCGTGAATACTGAGTCAGCTGCTGCATGTTCTCTAGCCTAAAACTTTGGTAGATGGAGCAGTGTTTGTTCATCACTGTAGATAAGCTGAGAAACAGATTTTTAAAAATATTTTCTAGAGCTGAAAGAATTTTTTAAAATTGGTTTCTTGTGATGTATAGTCAAGATAGCGAATAATTGAACTAATGAGCACCATCTGAGTTTGTTCTACAAAAACTGGGACAAATTGAGGGTTACAAGTTGTTTTGTTCCAGTTCAGAAAGCTGTGCCAAGTGCTTTGTAAAAGTCAGAGTGGTGTGGTATCTATTCTAAATGTGGTATGATAACAGACAGGACTAGGGCAAGAGAAGGTCAGGCAGTTTGGTTTCCCCCCCCTAACTACCAGGCAGTTTATTTAACACCGTTCAGAACAATGTCATTCAGACCATTAGCAACAGGCATAACTTACGCAGTTGATTGGCAGGAATGATTTCACTTTGGACGGTGGATGAAGTTATTGCCTTCGGTGCACAAAAATCTGAGCCAATCGGCTCTTAATCTGTCACAGTTTATAGTGCAGTGTTTTAGTGCAGAATAAAATCTGTGACTGTTTGTCTTAAAACGATGATGAAGTGGAGTAAGCTGACTGATAACCACCTCAGATGTGAGTGCTTCAAGGGCAAGGTAGACAGCAGGGAGTAAAAATCTCATCAGTCAACACAAGTTGAGTTGTCCTCTGGTCAGTAAGAGGTCCTAGATAATTTTTCAAGGGATATTAAAAGCTAGATTTTCAAAAGTCATTGATGTTGGGCGTAACTCTGGGACTGTTGAAGTCTGTGGTAAAAAGACGAATAAACAGCTCTCCTCCTGCACACGCCAGTGACATCAGTGGCAGTAGGATTAGGCCATGCTAAGTATTTTTAAAACTGCGGTCTTGATGTGTATGCGGCATTCTTTTTACCTGCATTTTTAGTGCTTCCCAGTGGATTCCTCTTGGGTCCGTCAAGAGTTAACTTTCCCCTGGAGAAGCCCTTGCAGCTTCATTTGGCTCCTGCGTCTGACAAAGGCGGCTGAAGCTGCTCAGTTTTCATTACCTTGTCCTCTGAACAAGGAGACGTTGAATCTTTTTCTCCCTTGCTCTGGGTAGAGCTATGAAAATTAGATTTCTGGATGGAGTTCAAACTATTCTACCCTAAATTGGCAATAGAGACTGGCAGCTGTAGTTGGAAAGGGTAATGTCAGAGACTGGTAGGAAGCCTTGGTGGCTGTATTTATTGTCACAATATGGGTGCAAAGTCGGCCTTTTAACCTCTTTGATCCTCCATCTGTCCCTCTGTTCTTTTCCCTGTTCCTTCACTTCTGCTTCTGCAGTACAGGAATTTTCCTGTTTATCCAGTAGGGCTTTTTTACCTTCCATCTATCTTCTGTAAAGGAGCTGGGGGAATGTCCTTTGCTTTGCACTGCAGAGATCTGAGTTACAGGCATCTTGGCTCTTAGTTCTGATATACAATGCTCTAGAAAATGTGACAGAACGGTGTTTCTCAGTGAAACCCCAGAGCCTATGTGCCCAGAATCCCTCCCAGCCTTCTTACTTTGCCCAAGATGCTTGTCAGCCGTGAGAGCAAATGCCTTCTGTAGAGTGGAAATGTAAGGAATGCTCAGTTTAATGCCAAACTGTTCTTTTGTAATTGCCTTGTCATCCTAATGTCTAGGTACAAGCTCAACCCCAAACCGTGACACTTTCTCAGACAACAGCAGGTCAACAGCAGGTTCAGGTGATTCCCGCGACAACTGCTACTGCTCAGGTCGTCCAGCAGAAACTGATACAACAGCAAGTCGTGACAACCGCATCTCCCCAGATTCAGGCTCCAGGTGTACAGAATCCAGCCCAGACACCAGCAACATCTGAAGCCCAGAATCAGCAAGCAAAAGTACAAATGAGGACGCCTACGGTCAGATTAAAGGCACCTACTAAACCCAGTTGAACTAATGATTAAAATGCAATAACAGGGAACCACAGCATTTCTTGGTTGCTGAGCCAAGTGAGAAGCTACTCCAAACATCCAAATGAAGACAAACGACCTCTATTTTTTTTTTTTTAGCAGCGAGGTTTTTTGCTGGTGAACATTTAAACATGGAAACTCTCATATATCTTCAGCGTATTAGCAACTGTTTCGCACTCAAAATCTGTACGAGATGCATTCTGCCAGTGTTCTCTGTGCTCATTCAAACCAGATAAAGCAAACATTACTTACGTTTAAATTCTGCCCAGCTTCACAAAAGTAAAATGGTAACATGCCATAAATGTCAGTAAAATTCATCTATGTTAGCGTACCGTAAACTGCCCGTGGGAATGTGCAGTTCTTTGCTATAGTTTGGATGTGCGCTCAATATCCACGGTGAAGCCATTCAAAGAACCAAGTGTGGCTAATATAGCAAAGTATTTTCCATCTGTGTAAAAGCTGCGTGTTGTTCTTGCTTGAGGTAAACACCTCTGGAAGATCTAACTTACGTTTGAAGTGCTCCCTGCAAAGTTTAGCCAATAAATGTGAAAACCTGTAAGTATATGTAATTAAAAAGGAAAAAAAAAGTTTCATTCTCCATTTTTGTAAGTCTTTTAAAATGTTTGTTAGTAGTTTTGTGTACAGTTTACCGAATCACCCAACCTGTGCGCTCATTCTCATATTTCACTTTAAGATAATGGGTATTTTAGGCATGAACTGAGTAAATACTGTGTTGATAGTAGATGTGTATTAAAGTGTAGCCCNTTTTTTTGTTTTTTTTTTTTTTTTTTTTTTTTTTTTTAAAGAATTGTTCGGTGGATACAGCTAAGTAAATGATCCGTAGCTGTTTCTCATGGGACTTCCGTCAAGGAAACTCTCCAACTGATAAAATTTAATCTCTCAGTTTCATTCTGCTCTTGCAACATGTTTAAATGTTCAGTACTTTCTACTCAGCTTTCAGCTCGGGGGGGTGGGGGGCTGAGGGAGGGGGAGAATAGTGAAATGAAATCTAAGACTTAATTCTTCAACTGTGTAAAGAATAAGATCTAACTTTTGTACTATTCTTTTACTAAAGCTAATGATGAATGTATCTTCAGGTGGGTATTTTGGATGTGAATAGAGCGTGGCCTCTTCCTCCAAATCAGTTTGCCTTATTGTTATGAAAAAAAAAAAAAACAAACCCCAAGCAAAAAGCTGCATAGAACTGTGGGGGTTTTCTTTACTTTTCTTGCATAAAATGAAAAACAGACTCTGCTTGCAAACAGCACTGAGTGAGGAATCAAAAAGCTCTTGGTGGCTCGAATGGATTTATTTTACTTTGGCCATAAAACTGCACGACGTGTAAAGTTCAGACAAAATTATAACATTCCTTTTCTGAGACGGTTTTAAAGTTCTTTTTCCATTCTGTGATCTTTTTACTCTCTTTAGGAGGGGAGCCTATTTAAAGGCAAGGAAAAGTTTTTTTTTGTTCTTACCTCTGTACGTACACACCTATTGGTACCTAGCAGTCCAAATGGCTTGAGCAAGAAAGAACACCCAGTCAGCTCCTGGTTTAAGTAAGATGGGTGCAGCCCATTCTGTTAAGATCACGTATGTAAGCACCGGGTCCGGCAGCGTTCCTGATTTTTTTTTTTAAATTTTATACCTCTTTTCTTCTGCATCCTCTTTTTCTTGGACCCTCAGGTCTGCAAATTTGGGGGCACTGTTGGGTTTTTTTTAAGCTGTTTGTGCATGCAGTAGTATTCCCCTGCCCCTGCTGAACCGCTGGTTTGTGCCATTACCTAAACTTCATTACTAGCCGCAAGGCTGGTAGCGTTGGCAGCGGAATAGTTTAAAATGCAAAGCAAATGCAATGGTAATGGATAACTGACACTGTGTACAGTATAGTGTTGCTCATCCAAAAATATTGCTTAGTTAGCCCCAGTTTTACTTTTAAATGTTTAGCTCTTATTATGTGCATGAAAGTCGTGTGTGGAGGAACACTTCCGACAGTGGGAAAGCTGTTGACTGCATCCTTGTGCTGGTCTGATTTGGTGTCTAAAGAGGCAATTGTTTCTTGTTTAGGTCAGTTAATGAAGAGAAAAATCACTTTTTTTTTTTTTCTTCTTTTCTTCTTCTTCTTTTTTTCCTTTTGATGTGTATTTTCTCCCAGGAGTGTGTTAGGAAGTCAACCTGTAAATAACTTATGAACATAAGCATTTGTACTTGATCCAGTAGGATTGTAAGGAGTAGTGATGTATCCTACCTGAAGGTGTAATAAAGTGTACATTTTTATAACACCGCCTTGCCCTGGCTTCTGTAACGGGGGGGGGGGGGGGGGGGGGAGGTCGCCGCCGCACGGAATGGGGGAATTGGGCAGTTTTTCCTCAAAAGACGCGGTTTTCGGGCTGGCGGGGCTGCGGGGTTCCCGGAGCCGGGCTGCGGCTCCCGGGACCGGCCCCGCCTGCGGGCNGGCGGCGCGGCCCCCGCCTCCTCCTCCTCCTCCCGCCGTCCTTCCGCCGGCAGCATGGCGCGGGCCGCCGCGCTCGCCTCCTGCCTGGAAGCCGTGCGGGGGAGCCGCGGCAATGCCAACCGCGTCTTCGAGATCCTGGAGCTGCTGGCGGTGCGGGCCGGGCGGGCCGGGGCGCGGGGCGGGAGCGGGGCCGAGGCCGAGCGGCCTGCGGGGCGGCGCCGGGGGCTGAGGGCCGCGGCGGGCCGCCCTGCCTCCCTCCCTCTCCTCAGAGACGGGCTGTTCCCCAGGGCCAGGAGGAGGAGGGCGTCCTCTGCGCCGCCAGGACCTGCAGCCGGCTCTTCGGGGCGCTGCTGGAGCGGAGGGAGCTGTTCGTGGGCCAGCTGCCCGCCGAGGAGGCCTCTCTCGCCGGTGAGTGGAGAGCTGGGGGGGGCTCCTGCGGCGGTGTCCCGGGAGAGGCAGGGCCCCGAGCCTGGGTTGCCTTTCCCTGGGGCTCGTCCCAGCCCGTCTGAGCTTTCAGGACTTGTCTGTGCTTCACCCCTCAGATGACCGCAGCGCTGAGGACAAATACAAGATATGGATGAGGCACCGCTACAACGACTGCGTGGATTGCTTGGCGGAGCTGATGGGACACGATGCCTTCCAAGTCAAGGTAGGTCTGGAGCTTGCTGCTGAGACGCGAGTTCACACGGGGGTCCCTTGCCATGCAGAAGCAATTCTTGCTCTAATATTTCAGTGTGGGAGGGCAGGCAGTGCTGTAAGATGTTGCTGGTGCTCTGGCTCACATCTGCTCACCAGCCTGCTGGTTGCAGGCATGCAGCTTTCTCAGTGAAGAACATCTCAGTTCATTCTTCCTCCTTTGGAAGTTGCCTCCTTTGGGTCTGACCCCTGCTATCCTTGTTGAGGTGGAGTTTTTTTTTCTGTTGTTTTTCTTTTAAAAGGAGTTGTCACTCTGCACCCTCATGAAGTTCGTTGAGTTGGAGGCACAATATCCATTGATCAAAGTAGAGTGGAAGGGGAGTTTAACTTTTCCTCGTGAACTTCTTAAGGTAAGCTGCAGAACTGAAAAGTTCCTCCTGTCTGTTACCCGATGGCACACACGACCTCATGCACTCACCTTCTCCAGGACTAAAATTTCAAGCTAGGAGGGTTTCAGTGTGAATGGAGGGTGATGTTCTAGAGAGAGCACCGAGACCCAGAGCTTCTGTCCCTGGTGAGGTGACGCCTGCGGGTGTGGGAGCAGCTGCCTTGTACAGGTTCGAGCTGGATTCCTGAGTGTTTACAAGGTTCTGGGATTTTTTTTTGGAGTCCCTGGCCTCACTTGCAGGGGTTGGGAGATGAGAGGGAAGGTACTACCCCAGGTTCAGCCACAGTGTCATTGTCAAAATGGCTTGTGAATGTTGCTCTGGGGCAAGCAGCACACAGCCATGCTAGCTGCCTTTCAGAAAGCAGGATGGTGCCCTCAGCCGTCACCGGTCGCTGTCTGCTCCAGTACTGTAAGAGACTGACTTGTTGCTGTCCTTCACAAACCTTTTGTTAGGTAGTTGTTGATGGCTTACTTCCCTTAAATGAGGACGCTTCACTCCTGATCTCTCGCTTTCAAGAATATATGGAGTATGATGACGTTCGGTACTTTGTCATAAAGGCGGTCACTGAGAGCATCGGACAAGTCATGCAGAAGACAAAAGAGGTAACAAATTGTTAGTATTGAGGTGGGTCTGGATAAACTGCACTGAAATGTGTATCTTGTGCGTGAAGCAGGGAGGGACGAAGGACTAGTGGTATATGGAAAGACTTTGGAAGCAAGAGAAATGAATGTGCTCACTTGAAGGCATTGATTTTTTTTTTTTTTTAATTATTATTCTTTCTCCCCGCCTTGCTCACAATGTATGCCAACTATGCTCAGACTGTCTTTAGTCTGAAATTGGAAGTAGTTCAAGACACATACTGTTATTCTTGCAAAACCTGGTCTGGGCTCTAGCTTCTGTTTTACCCAAATCTCTGCAGCTTGGGTGGCACACACAGAACTTTTAATTCTGTTTATTCTCTGGTGCAGAAGAAGAGTCTGTTTTCTTTAATTGGATCCACCAGTTTTGTTAAACCAGAATTAGTTCAGAGATAGGTTTTGTGTTGGGCAAACAAGTAATACTCCAGGATGAGGCAGCAACAGAGAATATACCAGTATGTAGTTCAACCATCAGCATTTTTCCTTTCCTTTTTCTTTCCTAAATACATTCAGTGCTTGGGAAATAGGGCAGTATTGAAGTCCAGCATCTTGCCATCTGTTGTGGAACTTGCTTCATGATTGATGACATGCTTTTTTTCTCAGAGGCCGCTGCCATTTTACCAGCAGAATGTATTTTCCCTCATTTCGCCCATTAACATGCCGAACAAAGAGTGTGACATGGTCAAATTTATGGTGAAGCAAGGTTAGTAAGCTCCGCGTGATGAACTGTGTACGAAAGGGAAAATCGGGTTTAAGAGTTTTATTGTGCAAAGACTCTATTATTGCTTGCTAATGAAAAATGTCTGTTTCTGTGATCGCAGTGATTCTAAACGGTATTACAAAATCCACATTCCTCAGTCTACAGTGGGCTCTGTCATGGCCTTGTGTCAAGACAAGGACTTTGGCCCAAATTTTTAGGGTATCAAAGGACTATGTAAAAAAGTGTCATCTTAATTTTTTTAAACATCCATTTAAAGTTCAACATCTGTTTTCCCTTTCTTCTTAGATAACTGGGAGGAATTGAAAGTGTCAAAGCTGCAGGTAAGTGTTCACTTGGTGCTTTAGAGTTGAAATTTTAGCTACTTAAAATACAGCTTAATCTACACCAGCCTGTTTAACTCACTGCTTGCAATTCTGTTTTAAGGCACACAAGCAGGCGTTTGAAAAAATGTGGCTCAGTTTTTTGAAGCACAAGGTGAGTGTTACTTCTGCCGCTGATCTGCATTGCTTTCCAGTTGCTAATCATTAGAGGCTGTGGCTGTCCTTTCCTTGCCTGGAGCTCCTGGTGGGACCTCACTATGCTTTCAGTGTCAGATGAGAACAGCACAGTCACCATTTCTGCTGGATTTTTGTGCCAAGAAGCATGGCCTCATATACGGTCTGCTTTTTCTCCTTACTCTCAGCCTTTTTTTCCCACCTTGAACAAGCCTGCCTGTAAGGAATGTTTTGCAGCATAACAACCTCTGTTCACAAGTTGAAGGTTCCCAAGCCTTTTTGCTGGTGACTTTCCCCTCTGAGCAGTGATGACACTTTAGTTGTGAGCACCTGCTTCTTTGAATTAACTTCATTGTCAGGTGTCACTTGTAAACTCTCCCATTTGGGAGCTGTTGCTGCAAGCCGTTCTGTATTGCCCTGGCACATTCCCTTTTGCTTGTGTGTTGCCTTTTTGAGCCATGGATTGCTGTTGCTTTCCGAGTTCTCCCTGCAATGACTGTTTCACTGTATTCTTTTGTCCTTCACAGCTACCCACTGGCCTTTACAAAAAAGTTCTTGTCATTCTGCACGACTCCATCCTGCCTTACATGAATGAGCCCACTCTCATGATAGACTTCTTGACGGTGGCCTATGGCGTAGGTGAGTGAAAACAGGCTTTTTGTCCTTGGTGAGGCTCTGCAGCATGGTACATATGGACTTGGGAAGGCTGCTGGATGCAACACTGTGGCCTGGGTGATGAAATAGATGTACTTTTGGCTGGGATGAAGCTAAGGACCTAGTGTGAACACCGTTGTCCCTGAAAGTGAGATGTTTTTACCTGTGTTTCTCAGTGTTGTTGCTCCTTGTATGTAAGGAAGATTGTATTTAAGGCTGTGGGAAGAGTAGAATACTGGAGCGATTTCTTTTAAATATAGAGTTCAGCCAGCAGAGCTGATAACCTGGCCTGCGTCCGGTCACAGGATGCGCAGATTCCTACAGAAATGTCCTTTCTGAGGAGACCTTTGCCTCCCCAGTGTGGCTTTCTTGGGGAATTAGAGCAGCATGTTTGTGTGTCTCAGTCCTTCAGAGCCTGTTCTTCTAAACTACAGCTTAATCTTTGTAAATAACTTATTAGTCTCTGGGTGGTTTTAGATGAAATTGTGTTACCGTACAGCCATTGTGCTGGCTCTGATTGCAGATACTCTTAGTTTTGTGTTCCTTGTGGGAAGGTTTTATAATAGAAACAAGTTGAAGCTGATACTTATTTTCTGATTGTGTTGATACCTGCCTGCTTGCTTACAGGTGGAGCAATCAGTCTTCTAGCCTTAAATGGATTATTTATTCTGATTCATCAGCATAATCTGTAAGTAAAAAGAGCATCTTGTTTAAAGGACCATGGGTTTTTGCATTTATGCCTTTATAGAAAGGAACTGAAATGGATTCTACACATCTTCAGGCTTTAAAATTCCCCCATGAGAAAGCCAAACTCTGCCCAAGAGGCTCAGCTGTTTGGATGCTGAGCTCTTTTGCTAGTCTGACCTTTTTTTCAGCTGAGCCTAAATACCCTCTTCTCCAGACTGTGGTTGCTCAGCACTTGAAAATCGATTTCCATTGATCTGATCACATAGTGAAGCTGTAGTCTTTGCTATGCCTTTCAGTGGATCCTGTACCATTTGCAGTCAATGGACATAGCTTCACATCCTGAAGATGGCTGGGTACTGCAAGAGCCATAAATTCACCTTACAGCTTGTTTTCAAGTGGTGGCTGTGGAGAGAAGCCTAAGAAAGCTGAACAGAGCCCAGCAATCTGGGCCAGACTGTAACAAAAGCACAGAAACACTTAGACGCAGTATAGTCCCATTGTACATCACTAATGGATGTTGTCTTTTTCCTTTTTTTAACAGGGAATATCCTGACTTTTACAAAAAGCTGTACAGTCTTTTAGACCCTTCTATATATCACGTGAAGTACCGAGCCCGCTTTTTCCATTTGGCCGATCTGTTTTTGTCTTCGTCGTAAGTAGCGTCTTTATTATGTATGTTCACGTATTTTCCTCCTGCTTTTCTGTTGGCCAGAGACTGTTCTTGAGCAGTCCCCCACATGTCTGGATATAATGTATTCAGTGTGCCTACTGGATTAGATTAATTTTTTACCAAGAAAACTGAATCCAAGCGTGTTATTGTTGTGTAATTTTTCATGTGCTATTTTGAAGATTTGCCATGCAGCCATCTAGTTTCAGAAAGTAAAAATGCAGTTAGTTATCTGAGTTTGATCTGCAAGTCATTACGGATGTATTTTGATCTGTATTCCGCTTTGGCTGAAAGTGATGATTTTTCTCTCTGTATCAATATGGAAAAGTAATATTTGCAGGCTTTTTATAGATCAGAAGGCTGATGATAAATTGATGACCTTTTGCAGACATGTAACATTGAAATATAAACTGTTTGACTGTCTGTCTTGTTGCTGTCAATTCATAGTGCACAGGGAAGAAACTAGATAAGCAGCTGGTCATATAGTTGCCATCATATGTTATAAAAAAACCAAGAGTAACGCTTTACAGTTCAGCACTAGGCACTTAATATCAAAGTCCTTGTATTCATAGTGTACGTTGGAGAGAGTAACAAGATCTGACAGACGGTGTCCTGTGGGGTGGCTTGCTGAGCCTTGCAGGTGGAGCAAGCCCGAGGGCTGAAAGGCTGAGTGGCTGAAAATTGTCATCTTTCATCCCGGCTCTTCTGACCTGAAGAAAGTGCCTAGATGAGCTGATTGCTGTTAGAAATTTGCATTTTTACCATAAAAAAAAAAAAAAAGAACTGTCCTGCACATTTACATTACAGCAGCTTTATGTTCCCATTAACAGCTGCACTGCTTACTTTAGTCCTGGAAGTATTATGTAAATTTAACACCATGGCCCGTGTATTAATTAAACCCACAAAACGACATTAGAAGAATATAATTAGGGTTGCGTGGCCAAGCACTCAGAAGTTTATAAAATGACTGAATAAAGACTGCTGCGTGAATGACCACGTACAAGAGCTGTGCTTGGCTATGGCGAGTGCCTGGAGTGGTGCCATGCATCTGGATTGAATTGCAGAGTGATTTGACGTTACTTGTGCATTGAATGGAAATGCCCCCAGATTTGTTCCAGAGAGCGCACAAGACCCTGTATTACTGCTTGAAACCAGGATTCTTACAGCTTCTCTTTACTTCATAGCCCAAAAAATGTGAAGAGCCCCACTGATCTTTAACCTGACATGCTGTTTGGATTGGTGAGGCTGCTGGTTTGCTTGCTAGGACTCTTAGGTGCTGGTTTCTTCTGTCTCCTTTCCAACAGTCACTTGCCGGCGTACCTGGTGGCAGCATTTATAAAGCGCCTCTCCCGGCTGGCCCTCACTGCTCCTCCCGAGGCCCTGCTCATGGTCATTCCCTTCATCTGTAATCTCTTTCGGAGGCACCCCGCATGCAAAGTGCTAGTGCACAGACCTAATGGGCCAGAAGGTAAGAGGGGAGGTGGGCAGGGGAGGTTTGTGTCGTGCCTCATAAAGAGCAGGATTCCTGCGGAGGAGGAAGGGAGATCCCAGCCCCAGTTCTGAGGTTTAGAAGGATCCCTTTGTCCCCTGAGTTTGTGGAAAGCCAGCAGGCCGCTCCTGCAAGTTTGCTGACTGTGAAAACCCATCTGCATTGCTCCTGTCTGACCTTAGGCCTCGCAGTTGGCTCCCCTGCCTCTGTGATTCCCTGGGAGAAGGCTGCTTTGAGCCTGGCACACTGACCCAGGTGACTTACAAATGCTAAAGGGCTGGGGGGGACCTGTATAGACATGGAGCTTGTCTTGTTCACCTCAAGAAACAAGAAGAAAATGAATGCAGAAACCAGAGACCTCTTCGATTTCAGTCTGTAGCCGTTTTGTGTAGGTGGCCGCGCTGGGGCCTCAGCAGACTCCTGAGTTTTTACTTCATCTTTCTGTGATTTAACCGATCAGCATTGAACATCGGTAGTGACCGTTCAAAGTTGCCCGAGATGCGCTTGGCATCAGACTATCCCAGTTCTTTGTGCCCTACTTCCTGTGCTCTTTAAAAGTAATATGATTCTGTAGTGCTGCAGACAGTGACTCTTGGGTCATGCTGGGATGTGTCAGCTTGTTCCTGGACCCTAAACATCTTGGGAAGGAGCAGCTCTGGCTGCAGCGCTTCTCTGGGTCTCTGTGTTCCCTTTAGGGTTATGTACATCATGCAGAAGGTACTAGCTCTGTGTCTCTATTTCCTCAGATATGTCAGAAGATCCATATATTATGGAGGAGGAGGAGCCATCTGAAAGCAGGGCTTTGGAGAGCTCTCTCTGGGAGATTCGGGTATGTCAGCTAAAAAGCAACGTCTGCGTCTGGTGTGGGCTTCTTCCACCCTTGCCGCTTCCTTGACACACGTCGGCAGTGGGCAGTCCCACTTACAGGAACCTGCTGGCATACGTCTTGCAAATGAGATGAGCTTCTGGCTGATCATTTATTCTGCATGCGTTTCTATCCTAGCATAAGAGGCAAAGGATTCCGCACACTGGAGAAATCATACATGCTAATTAGTAGGTGACTTGTGAGCACACATCTGACTGTGCGGCTGAAAAGTGTGCAGTTAACAGCTGAAACAGACTAAATAGCTGCAAATGTATGAGGCTTTTTATTTGCTTTGGAGGGGAGAGAGAGGAACTTGCTGAGCACTGATGGAAATTAATTGGGTACAGCTAGGTCATCCTGTAGAAATGGGTTTAAAAACACTAGAGGAGATTGTAACATTCACCTTTCACCTGGATCGTTTGTAGGATGGTGTACAAAGGTTGAAATTGGTGAAATTACTCCTGGTGGTTCCAAAACTTTAATGCCAGGGATCACTTTGCATTTAAATGCTACAGGGGTTTTCTGTAAGGGGCTGAAGCAGCAAGAAGGGTGTTGTGCAGGAGCTCGGATGCAGCATCAGGGCTATGGGAGGTAGCAGGGTTGGGTTATGCATCGTAGGCATGGCCTGTAGAGGAGTCGTCTGTCTGGAGCTGGATGCGAACCAGGTGAGAGGGGCCTTTGACGTGTTTGCAAGACGGCTGAAATCGGGATTTCTTGAAGCTCTGTAGTAGCACAGTGCAGCGAACTTGCCTCCGCCAGAATTTGATGTTCACTGCAGATCTGACCAACAAAGGGGCAGATACCGGTGTGGGAATCCAGATGGGTGTGCGTTACCCATACTTATTAGACCATCTCCTATTTGTCTTGCTTTTGCAGTCTCTACAAAACCATTATCACCCAGATGTGGCCAAGGCAGCCGCTATCCTGAACCAGTCGCTGTCTGAAATAGAGGACGACATATCAGGGCTCCTGGAGCTCTCAGCTTACGAGGTAGCGCTGCTGTACCTTTGTGAATGATTGGAACCAGAGGAAAGGAGGCTGGTTCCAAACACAATAGCCGTGTCCTGTTCATCAACCTTGCTGCTGGGGAGGGAGCTAGACTAACTTTTGGTTACCCAGAGCCAGGGAAAATGTCTGTTAAATAATGGAGCATGAGGTAGCAGTGGTGACAGGGATGGCTTTTATATAAAAGGTTTATTGCTGGATCTTTTAAGAGGTTAGAGTGAGCAGTGGCATCAGCCAGGTTGAAGAGCTTGTACGGAGTTTTGCCAATATCTTCTTTTTTTTCTTTGTAGCTTTTTGATAAAGAAGTAAAGAAAAAGGCTGTTGATGTGCCCCTGGAGTTTGAGCAAGTACGAGGTTTGTTTGGGAAGAAAAATGATATTTTTGCAGAGCACTTCTCTTTAGATTGACGTGATCCTTTGTAAACACATCTGCACAACTGACTGATCTTGGGGACATGGACAGAGCTCACGTGTTGCGCTCGGCAGTCCTGCCTTTGAAGTACCTCCACGTGATGAGAGCTGGACTGCTTGAGAAGGGTGCAGCCTTCCTCAGTGACCTCTGCCGCCACCCGTGGAGGGACTTTCCTTTGTTGCTCCTTGTTTCTCATGCTTGCATGTTGCCCCCTGATATTTGGGAGGGATTTTCCTCATGAGCAAATTTTTCTGGACTTTTTCATTGCTGGGATTCCAGCCCTTGTCTCCAAAGCTGCAGGTGCTGGCTGTGATCAGTGACTGTGTCAACAAACCGTCTTGCTGCCATGCGATGGGACTGAGGGGAAGTGCGGTCTCTGACTACTGCTCTTATTTTTCAGATGTGTTCTTTTCGTACTAGAGCTGATAACCTGTTTGTAGCAAGTGACTTGAATGCATAGCTGTAAACACCTGATGATATTCTAGTTATATTTTTATATACACTTTTGAACTCATGTCTTCAGAGGGATGTTTAGCTTCTATGTACTCGTCTTAACACGCTCACATTTGAGGCATTGAAAGCTCAGGTTTGTCAAAAACAACTCGTAGATGTTGCTCAGTAATTCCATCTATGAAGTGTTGCTGATGTTCCTTCATGTACATCCATCTCGTGCTGTAAGGTTGCTTAATGCAAAATGCTCATGAGCTTTGGAAATGAGCATAATCCTGGTGACTGCTGTAGCTAGGGAGGCTGACTGATGTGCACTGGGAGGTATGTCTAATCCTTGATTTTTTGCTTCAGAATGATAAGCAGCTTAATGCAGCTTTGCTTGCAGCCTGCAAGCGTTGTAGGAGCTCTGGCCAGTGTGTATCCAGGTGCTAATCAAATTTTAACTAGTTCACTGATACTAGGTGGTTTCGTTAATTTTTTTTTTTTTCATATAGTTCCAAAAGTCATGCAGAAGTTCCTTCTGGTAGGTTTTTCCCGCCCCGCCCAAGGTTTTAAGTTTGAGATCAACTCCTTATTAAGAAGACGGATAAACTCACTCAGGACTTTTTTTTGGTAATCATTTTCAACAACTTATGTCTCATTAGACTTTAACTCTGCTTGCATATTTTGAAATCATATTTTGTGGAGGAGAAAAGTACAGTCAAGAAAGTGGAGGCCAAGAAATCTAATTTCTGGCAGACGAGTCTGTTTAAGTCAAGGAAAACTGCAGCTGTCTTGGAGATACAAAGTGTTATGTTTTCTTCACGCTTTCCAAACAATGGACATGTCCTCAGAATATAGAGCTCTACCTCGTTGGTTGGTTGGTTGGTTTTTTCCCCCCTGATGCTTTTGAATTCAGGTGGGGTGTTTTTCAAGATTCAGTTTTTTTTTTTTCTTTTAAAAAACAGAAGTCTTACTCTTTGTTGTTCTCCGGTGAAAAAGCAATCCTGTCTCCTCCCTGGCCAGCCTGCTTTTCTTTTCTTCTTTGACTTCTGGTATCTGTGGTAGGAAGGCAGAATGGCTGAGATAGTAACTTAAAACTTGAGAGACCTCAGTTCAGGTTCACCCAAGCCTGGTATTTCAGCTCTAAAATGTATTTCCTTATATCGTATGTACGTTGTGTGTATGTGTTTGGTAAACATTTTGAAGTGCTCTGATGCTGTAGTAATGAGGACCACGTAACTACCTTTGAAAGAAGTGTGTAAGTGCATCATCTTTCAGATGAAATGAATGAATATATTGAATATTGAAATGAATGAGTATATGTATTGAATACCTTTCTCTGCATCTTTTTGTTTTACTCAGGTTGGCCCAGTTATATCTGTCTGAAAGTACTGATGGGCAATGCCATTCATATCTTTCGTCATATTGACACTCCGGGAGCATTAGGATTCTTTTTCTAATGCACAAATATTGAACCATTTGGGCCTGGGGCAAGCCCAGGTCTCGCGGTGTTGAAGATGAGGGAGTTTGTCCAGATGTAGGAACCCAACCAGGGGTAGGCAGAGTCTTGCTGTCAACAAGGCACCTGCAGAAGGGCTGCGTAAGCTGCGTGCCTCTGCCTGTCGTCCCGGGGTCTCCTGGCACCAAACAAGGGCAGCCTATACGTGGGGCAGAGGGAGCTGTGGGGAGCAGTGGAAAGGAGCAGCTTCTGCCTCCTGATGTGGCCTGCTGCTGCCTTGTGGGCAGAGCCTTGTGCCTCTGAGGCCAGCTGACCCCAGAACACAATATTACCAATACACTTGGAACAGGGATGCTACTGGAAAGGGCGGGGTTTGCTTTTTCCCAGGAGGAAGACTGCGGAGGCACCGGCATCTTCAATGTTCCACCAGCCATGGATCCTAAGTACTGCACTGCAATGAACAGTGACTTGATTGGAGCAAGATGCAGTTTGTTTTTTCAAGTGCATGCCCAGTGCCCTGTGCGCTGACGGGTGCAGCTCCCACTGACGTTGCGACGGAGGCTTAGGCGGACACGGCGTGTTTTCAGATCTCTCGGCGCATTTCTGTGCTGAGCTGGAAACGCTGGTAGCACTTTACTTAAAGCATGTGCCGCTGGCCTGGTGTGACTTAATTATTTTGGGGTGATGCCTAGCAGTGCCAGGCACAGCCCTGCTCTGCTTGGTGCAGACAAGACAGACCACAGACAGCTCAGAGGAGCTCACAGCTTAAAGTCTGGGTGCGCTTTAGGCGAGCCCTGAAGGTCTTCCAGAGACTGCGTCCCCCATCCCTGATGCTGCACTTGCCTAAGCAGCGTTCTTAAACCAGCTCTTGGGTGGAGATAGCTTTAAGCCTCTGCCTGTCCTTGGAAAAACATTCCACCTGGTCTTTCATCAAGCTTTTATCTTTAAACTTTCACCCCCCTCCCCTCAATAGGAGGCATCAGGAAAAAAAATCAGCGGTTATAAATATTAAAAGTTTCATCTGCACTGAGTGAACAACCCTTATCAGGCTGCACACCCGCTGCTGCTGCTGCTCTACAGGTCTCCCCAGACTGCAGATTATAGATGCTTTAATCATAGTGTGTATTAACTGGAAGGCCAGATTGAAGTACCAGGCAGAGAGCGCATAAGTCACTCCTGTTATTATTTGATTTTTATCAGATGTGGGGAGGAGGGAGAGGGCTGTTCCGGGGTTGGTTTTTGTTCTTCTTGTTGGGTTATTTCAACGAGCATAAAAGGTAGTTTTGTAAAAACATTGACATAGTCCCCCAGCCTCCCCGCCCGTCACTGCCTCGTTCCCCCACCAGCGGGTAGCGATAAGGTCTGTGTGTTGCAATGGACTGTCCTTGGTTTATTTTCCTGAGCTTTCATTCATTTAAAGGCCACTCAAAGTCATCCTAGCCTGAAGGCAAAAGATCCGAGCCGCTCATCAAGAGCTCAATGAGATTTGTCTTGCGAGTCCAGGTGACCATGGTGTTTGTGTTAATCAGCTTAGAATTTTAAGGATATTCACAGGGGGATAGGGGGAAGTGTACATTTACATCTGTAAATAGATGGAAAAGTGCAAATGCCAGCCAGAGGCCAGGTAGCGGGATCTCTGCTGTGGGGCAGAGCCAGTGCCTGTCCCCTTCCAGCGCGGTGGACAGAAGGATGCTTGGTTGCAGGCTGGCAGTGGTCCTCCAAGAAATTAGGCTTCTGTGCGTAAAATAACTCGCTTTTCACAGCATATGTTCAGGTGTCTCCAGTGGGTATTAGGAACTGCCTAACCGGCATCCCCTGCCTGTCCTCTTAACCGCCTGGGAGCCACCTCTGCTCCTCTGAACCGCACGTAAGCCCCTCTCAGCCTGCAGGAGCCGGACACCGAGCGAGCTGATAAATCCCGTCTTAGCTCCAAAGGGACCAGATCCACCAGCTCCCGAGTGCTTCAAAAAACCGGTAAGAAATGCCTAGCCCTGCTGACCAGCTGCTGTTAGCATTAAGGTGGTTTCCCACCCCCGAGAAAGCAGCGGTGCAGCCGTAACCCCCGTGTTTTCCACTACCTAGTTTTAAAAAACAAGTGAGCTCTCGCATAATTTACAGCCCTGCTCAGGCAAAGAAGGCTACGGGATCTCCCTTCGACTGACACCAGGCTTCTCCAGCACTATCATAATCAATATTCATTAACTGAAGTCTATTGGACTTGGAGATTTACTGCTGTTAATAAGCCAAGAGTCTATCTGAGTGTAGTTTATGAAGGAAATTTTAGGTCTGTTAATAAAAAGAATTGCTTTTCTGCAGTTCCTTAGCCCTGTCCCTGGGCCACGCTTGCGTCTCTAAAAAGAGAGAACTGGAGCATGTGGGGTAGAGCCGAAAGAGACAAAACCAGAAGGAAACTTCTCTTCGGAGCTGGTGGAAGGCACCTGCAGCTGGGTTGGTGTATGGCCAGCTGCAGAGAGAACTGTCTTGGTCTCCCGTGATTTTCTAAGCCACCGTCCTGCGCGCACATGAGAGGAGCAAAACTTGAGCTGTTGGGAACATCGCCCGCTCGGCACCGAGCCTGCGCTCTCCGGCCGCTTTGCTTGGGTACCTGGAGCACTGTTGGTCAGGCATACGCACACTGCTGGGACGCAGGGAACCCACCCTGTGCTTCACAGCTGGAGGATATCTGCCAGCAATGACCCAGGTTCCTCGTGGGCTGTAGTGCCAACCTTCCTCTCCCGGAGAAATAAACCCCAACGGCCAGGACAGCCAGGATGCTCTGGCGGATGGTGCACACACAGAGCACGTGAATGTCACCGCCATCCTAACGGAGTTAAAACCTGCGGACTCCGTGGCCTGCTGGTGTTCCCGCTTTGTTGATAAACGAGCAGAGCGAACCTTATCAAAATGAGCAGACCGCAGTCCTGCTAATGTAGCTCCGCTTGCGCTAAAGATAATTGCTGCTTTAATAACGCTACGCATTATCCAGATTTGGGCTGGAGTGCCCATGTGAGGAGAAGCATCAATCACAGGTGGTTGTATTTAACTTTTATAAAAATGTTCAGCTGGGTGGCAAGGTGCATTCTTGTGCTGCTCTTGGGAAAAGTGTCGGGCTCTGAGATACGACGTGAATGAATCATCACATCCCTTTTGCCAGCATCGGTTTCCTGCAGATTGGGAGAGCGAGGATTTACATTTCAGTTATCTCAGCTGGAGTTGGGAGATACCACGTGGTATTGGAAACAGAGGCTCGATGACCAAGAACTGCCGTTCCCAAGTGGAAAGCCTTCAGTCTCATCTGCTGGTGAAGAGACGGGTCTCTGCCGGGTGTGCTGCTCTGCCCAGATGAGGTCCTCCTGCAGCCTGGGCAATGGCTCCTGGAGTTGAGTAAGCCTTGAGTTAAGCTGTAGGTGAAATTTGCTGCTGTGTCACACAGGTAGACTTGCAGGGGGAGGCCGGGGTGAGGGGTGCAGGCAGCAAGTGAAGTCCCACCACCGTGCCAGCCCGGGGCGGTGGGCAGGCAGCAGGGATGTCTGTGGTGATCGTCGCTGCCGCTGGTTACCCAGCGTGTGCCACGGGGCTCTGCCGTGGAGCCCAGCAGAGCGGCTCCAGTTAGCTGTGTGCCTGGCTGGGTCTGCGGGCAACCCCCGGTATCCATACAGGCTGGGGGATGAAGG